>CM033623.1:19795937-20100571 GCA_019453435.1 Rhinogobius similis | reverse complement strand
TTTTGTGATGTGTATTTTTCACAGGGACCTAAAGGACCACCTGGGGAGCCTGGGCCTGAGGGAGAACAAGGACTTGAAGTAATTTTGATCTCTAGGTTTTGCTCTAGCTATATCAAGTATTTATTTATTTGTTTGTTTGAATTGTTAATTTTATGGTACATGAAATATGAATATTTTATCTATTTCTTAAATGACTTTAGGGGGCACCTGGAGCAGAGGGAGAATCTGGTGCCATTGGAGAGCCAGGGTTAAAGGTCAGTGCAGCAGTTGAAACATTTGACATATGGAGATACAATCTCTTTCACCACAGGAGTGTGGACATGAACCTGTGGTTGAAACGCCCTTGGCTTTAAGAAATCTGAGACAGTAGTCATGACTTGTAACCTCAGAGCCCTGTCTTGTTTCCACTGTCTCAACAGGGGGATGTCGGGCCACTTGGACCTGAGGGAGAACAGGGACAAGAAGGAATCAGAGTAAGGCCCTAACATAATAACACTTACAAGTTACAATCAAAACAGTACCTGGATTTGAGTTATTATTCGCACATTTCAGTAATCTTACAAATGTAGTCAGTCTCCCTCTCCAGGGCTTAAATTGACTCAGTGTTGTTTAAGTCCATACACCTTAACTAGACTTGTTCAGACCATTAAAGTGCTCATATTGGCACCATAAGCAGCTGTTCGACGCTTGTTGTGGTTTTGACCAAAGCTGCTTCACTCTTCATAATGCTAGCAGATGTAGTGAGAGTCATCTTACAAGTTTATTTGTAGAACACAATTTGTACACAAAGTAATTCAAACAACAAGATGCATTAAAATCACAATACAAATGACAGAAAGAAAATGTAATGGATACAAAGGTGTGGATATTTTTTTTATTCAATATGAAGTACCTAAAGTAAATACTTAAAAGGGTGACTAAAGCATTCTATATGACCTTTAAGCATTATTAAATTGTGGGCCATGTTCTCCTGATAGGGGCCTCCTGGACCTCCTGGTGAAGATGGACCTCAAGGAAAAGATGGACCAAAAGTAAACAGATAAAAGGCTTCTTTGTTATTCACTCGTTGTTAATGATCAACTGGTGTTTCTGGACTCAAAGAGTGATTTTACTGAGCTGAATATTATAAAATGTTCAGGGAGCGTCATGATAATATTTACTGCATTTTATGCTCATGTATTCAGGGTGAGCCCGGCGATCGTGGCCCAATAGGTGAACCAGGAGAAAAAGGAGTAGAGGGAGATGCTGGCCCCCCAGGACTGACTGGTGAGCCTGGAAAACAAGGCTTTCATGTGAGTTTTCGTAAAGTTTGTAAGATTAGATTTCTTATAAGGCTTCTCTTTGTGTGTGTGTTGGTGTAGTTTTATAGCAGTCGTAATGTATCTCAATTAAGACTTTCTTTGTGAGAAAAGGCTCCTCTGTTCTTAATTCAATCAAAAGGTCAAAATTGTGAATGCCAGTTTGAATGTACTGCTCTTCTTTTTCCACTAGAGGTCAGCCCTTTCCTAAACAAAATGAGGCCATAATAGTGAGAGCTTTTGGTCAGATATTCCACACATAATTTGATTTTATACTATTTTATACAGATTTTATGTTACCAGTATCTTTAGCTTTAAAGAGACTTTATGTAGCTTGCACTTTTATTGTTTTAAAAAAGGAACTACAATCACAACTGAACCTGATTACGTTAACCTGCAGATAGAGGATACATACAAGTTTTTCTCCTGCTCAGTTCATGAACAGGCCATGGCTCATGTTTATATCAGAACCTCCATAATCCCGGGCTCACTGAGTGCAGAGGCTGCACTGATTCATGATTGGGTCAGGTGTTTATTTTTTAGTTTTGAACCAAAACATAAAATTACAACTTGAACATCATATCCAATGTTTTTGTAAATGCGATTAAATCAGCATTGCAATTATTATATCAGATGTTATCATTAAGCAGGACACTGACCCTGTCAAAGAAACCAACTAAATCAAAATCAGAAAAAGGTTTATTGCCATTGTCAGTGAACAAAATTCACAAACTAGGGACTTGTATTGGCAGCATTTAACAATGAATAAAATAGTAGCAAAATGTATGAAAGAAGGCATGCATAAAGAATTAATTAATAAAATAAAATAGACTGTATACACAAAATTTACAGTTGGCTAGACAGTACTGCAAATTTGGCAGTGCAAGTAGATAGCCGCTTTTATTATATGATTGTTAAATGGCAGGCGTTATTAAGTGCTCATGAGTCCAACAGCAGAGGGAAAGAAGCTTTTCTTGTGGCGGGAGGTTCTGGTCCGGATGGACCATAGCCTCCTGCCCGAGGGGAGTGGCTCAAATAGTCCATGTCCAGAGGGTCAGCTGTGATCCTAAATAAGTAAACAATAAAATAAAAGCTGTTTTTGAACATGGATACTTCATGTCTGAGGACACAGATACACAGATATGATAATGGAATTTTAAATTGAAATGTTACATATTGTTCTTTTAAGGACAAATGTTTTGATACAACAATCACTTAATAAATTCACTTAACATTAATTAAAGCATATTTTGATTTAAAGGGTCCAGAGGGGAAACTTGGAGCCCCTGGAAACAGAGGACGATCGGGCAAAAAGGTAAGGTAATGTTCTTCTGTTTAGAACTTGTCAGCTAAACATGCTGTAATGTTAACACAGAAAGATAATATCAAAAACTCTGTGTCTTTTTGTGCCCCTTCAGGGAGAGAGAGGGCCTCCAGGAGTGGCAGGGGAAATGGGTGAACGAGGGGAATCGGGCCAACCTGGCGAATCCGGGCTGAAAGGTGCCAGAGGAACACGGGGCACACCTGTTAGTTTCCATTTGTGTATTTTTATGCTCTTATTTTCTTTCCTTTATGATAGTAAATTCATGGTATTGACCTCACTTTTTGTGTCTTGTCAGGGTCCTCCTGGTGTCATGGGCATGGAAGGTCACCCTGGAATTTCAGGATACTCAGTAATTATGATTGATTATACTTTTCCTGGCTTTCTAGTTACAGCTTCTGTTAAATATTCGGCTTTTGTAACTTTTTGTAAAACAAAAAGAAGTAGAATTTAAAAGACTTAAACGGATTATCCTAAAGCTTACACAATTAGACAATACAAATTGCACAATCAGTACACTGGATTAAGTTTTGTTAGTAACATTATACTGTTTCATTCTATTTGATTTCAAACAACAGCCGTCATTAGCTGGTATTTCCATTTCCAACAGAGCTGTGCTGTGCTTTCTGTGGTGTTTAGGTTCAGCAGGGCACCTGAAGTTCAATTTATCTCTTTCACTCCTGACTCTTGTTGAAAGATTTTTGGCTTGAAGCCAAAACAAAACCTGTAGATGATGGAAAATAAAAGGAAATACTATTTGCATTAAACACTTGTGAATAATATGCTGACAGGTGTCACAATGCACATTTACCTTTGCAGTGGAAACATGCTGTATCTTGTAAGTAAAATTAATCAAATTCTTTATTCTAAAGGGACCTGATGGAAAGCCTGGACCTATTGGACCACCAGGGCCTAAGGGTGAAAAGGTACTAGAATTTCTTAAAATAATAATGCCATTGTATGAGTTTGTTAAAAATGCATTCATTGTGACAAATAATGTGGCTGTTGATGCCTCTTTAGGGATACCCAGGAGAGGACAATAAAACGCCCGGACCTCCAGGAACCATAGGTGAACCAGTAGGTGAACCATCATTGACATGAGATAGATGACATTGTTACATGGATGATTTTTCAAAAACAAAAGCACATTTTCTTCTGCTAAGCATTACAATCTTTATTTGATATGTGATTTAAAATCTGGAATTGATTAGAATCAAGATAGTCAAAAACATAGAAAAGTATTGATAAAGTTACTTAATAATGATGTTCTGTAGTATGTGTATGTTTTTGTACTTTCTTATGTACACGTTTCTTGCTACACAGGGGCCTCCCGGGGAACGTGGAGATCGTGGAGAGCCAGGAGATGAAGGATATCAGGTAGACTTTGTGTGTTTAGGTCTGTCCCACACTTGAAGTATTAATGGGGCTTAGTTAAAAATGCTTTATGTTCTCTAAATCAGTGGTTTTCAAATGTTTTCGGTCGTGACCCCCATAATATTACCCATTTGCATTCGTGACCACCAAACACCAAAAACAGGCTACACCGCAAGGAACCTTATGCCAAATGTAGATTTTATTTTTAGGGTATAGGCCTAGATACATCAACTTAGTTGGCCAAAGAATACATTAACCACTACAGCTGAAGGGTGTCAAGCCTTGTTAAAGGCTATTGCATACATTTTCATGTTTTTCCCATATGATTTCGCCATTCCCATGTGGGTCAACCCCCAGGTTGAGAAGCACTGCTCACAAGTACACTTGTGAGTATGTAATATGTATGTATTCCAATATGAATAATTTACTGTTACTCTATTACTACAGATTTACTGAGCGTTTTCCCCGGTGCAAAGCGAGTTGCACGTGCTAAACTGGAACAAAAACCGTGTGCAGTTAAGATTTGCGTCACTCTCAGTCCGCATCGCGCAGAGCAGACTGTTGCAGTTTACACGTCACGTGACGTTACAATGATTTCAAATGATTGTGTTTGACTCATTTAAAAATACAAATAGACCTTCTACAGAAATAATAGTGTTGTTCTGACAGAAGGGAGAGGTTATAAAAACACACTTCACCTGCAACACGGCCTGAGTCTCATCTCTGGAACTGGAACAGTTACAGAAGCTGTACCTCAAATGGATTTCAGGGGGTCGTCCCTTAAACAGTGCACTGAACGGTGTACTGGAGAAGATGTGACTCATGCACCTGATCGTCTCCTTCTCATCCCAGCCACCTCACTTTCATATTGTGCGTCTCCAACGACGTGTGCGTCTGTGCTATCCAGTTATCCCGTAAACTCTGCTTTTGAGGAGGCTCTAATAAAATGCTCGCAATCAGTGGTCCCAAATTCATCTTTTCAGCAAGTGCTAGGTAAAGGCAAACGCCTGCATGTTTTCCACCATGCGCAGTACAGTGCGCATCTGAACTCTGGATAAACGTTCACAAACACTGCGGTGTATGTTCAAATGTTTGAAGAAGACAGACATTAACACAGACATTAACATAAAACATGTTATTAAAATAATGTATATGTATTTTTTAAAAAGTTGTTGTCCTATGAGATTGGTAAATATCATTGTTTACCTTCATCACTTCTTACATGGGTCTGTTCTCCCAAACAGCAGCAGAGGCTGCACTTTAGCATTTGCAGTGTACTCATTTACACATCAGATTTGCGCCACTGACAATATGTGCAGTTTCTGATGGTAAATACAGTGCAACATACCCACAAAATAACGCGTGCACATTTGAAATAGTTCTCACAATTTAGCACCGGCCTTAGTGTTTTTGTAATTGTGTTTGTCCATATAAGGGCCATGTTGGTGTAGTTGGACCTCGTGGAGCTGTTGGGCCTCCTGGATTACCAGTAAGTTATAACATACGTCATCATTTACATACATAGCTCAATGTGCTATTATGTAATTTTGCTTGGTGTTTAGGGATTGCCTGGCCTGGCGGGAGAACCAGGACCAAAAGGAGAGATTGGAGTTCCTGTAAGTCACCAAAGCCCAAATTCACATTTGTCACAACTGCATTTCTGTAAGATTTGATAAAGATGGTTTCACTTATGAATTGCATTGAAGAAACTTTCATCTGTTCACACTCCCATACTCCCACACAACCACACACCAGTATATGCAGACACTGGGAACAGTGTCTTTGCTAAAGGACACAACAACACTATGCTCAAGTGGCAGAGAATGAGCCCACGTGAAGACTGAACATTTGTACCAACTGAGCTACTGCCTCTCTAGTATTGTTTGTATATTACCAGAATACAATACTATTCTAATCCATTCACACTGTAGCTGTGTGCTTGGTCAAGCCAATTTACTAGTGTAGTAGAAGTGTTTCATTTCCTGACAAACTGAGCCCAAGATCTGGACACTGCTACTGACAGTTTCCCCAGCAGCATTGTAGAATGGGACAAATGCAGAAGACAAATTTCAATACAGGGACAATTTAAATGTATCTTAACTTTAATCAATTTGTGTGTGGCGTGATCATCATCTTCCTGCTCTGGAAGAAAAAATTGCAACATGAATTAAAAATTAAAATTAAGAATTAAAAAACAGAACCACTGTTGTTAGATCATATAATATATATATATATATATATATATATATATATATATATATATATATATATATATATATATATATATATATATATATATATATATATATATATATATAACACTATGTATTATGCTATATTGCTTTTTAGTCTAAACACACACACACACACCCTAATGGACTGAACTTACAGAAGTTGTGTAGAAATGCAGAGTGAGGACAGGAATGAATCATGCCTGTAAATGCTTGTGAAAGGCTGTAAAAATAATAAAAGCTCCTTACATTTGCTTTGCTCTTTACAATCTTGACGTGACCCCAAAACACTGACGCTCTTCATTCAGAAGAAGAACAGAGCGTTTCAGGAGGTTTTTTGTCCCAGCAGCAATTAGGTTGAAAAATGCAGAACTGAGAATCGATCTATCTATATATCCACACCCTCATCCACACAACACATTCATACAGAGGTGGTTGAAGTATCTTGCCCAAGGACACAACAGCAGTTTGCTCTGTACAGACAAAACCACTGACCTTCTGGTTAGGCGGATGCTCTGACCATTGAGCCACTGCCGTTGTAACATGTGTCATGTTTGTACTTTCAGGGCCCTGAAGGAAAGAAAGGAGCGAGAGGTCTGACTGGAGCGCCTGGAGCTGAGGTCAGTGTTACCTGTCACTTTTCTGACACTGTTGAGTTACAGCTTACAGATGTTTACATCATTCCTGTATTTAACATAGCATGCACAACAGATAAAATCCTCCAGCTAAGGTAGTCCTGACTAAGCCTAGCTAAAGATGTGGAGATGGTTTCTGGGCACTGAGGTGCTCACTACTCCTGTTTAACCCCAGCGGCCTTGAAGGATGGGTCAAATGCAGATAAAGTTTCCCTAACAATAACAATAAAAATCTTTACTTATAATGCACTTTTCTGAATATTGTTCCAAAGGTAACAGTCGACAATACAATGTTACATCAATAACAATAATAAAAGAGAAATTAAATAAAGTTTCAATAAAACAATAAATGTGATGCAATAATTTAACTAAATCAGACTAAATGGACATTAGGCAGCATAAAATGCTTTTCTAAAAAGTAAGATTTTGTTCTGTAAATTCCTCAGGGACACATTGGTTTACATGGACTCCCTGGAGAAAAAGGTTACCCAGGCCCAGATGGACCCCCTGGACTGATGGGCCCCTTGGGAGCACCAGGGAACTCCGGAAGACCGGTAATCCACTCCTGATATGTCTCTGTGCATCACAATTACAACTTCACTTCTTTACTGTGGGCGGCACGGTAGTGCAGTAGAGCTCACAGCAATAAGGTCCTGGGTTGGGATTGAATGCAGGACAACAGTTAGAAATCAGCCCATGGGTACAATCCTGCGTGTTTATCATGTATGTTTTCATCCACTGTCCCGACCAAATAAATAAACAAGTAATGTTCATCAAATGGATACAAAACTATTTAATTTGAGGGTTGATAAAAAGTGACATTCAAGTAACAACTTACTACACTCTAAACTCAATGTTATCAATAATAATATATAAATAATTATCGCATGTTATTTTTTTAGATGAACCTTTCTGAACATGTACATTTCAGTCATATACAGTGGCAATGTATCTAGAACAGTGGTTCTTAACCTGGGTTCGATCGAACCCTAGGCGTTCGGTGAGTCGGTCTCAGGGGTTCGGTGGAGCCTCCGCCGCAGAGGTCAAGATACACATGACTCATCATGTCAATTCGTGATGCCCCGCCCCGCTTGGCCATCACTGGCTGCAGATGACATTACTTGGCAAATCAGTGCTGCGAATTTAGCGCGCTCAGTAGTCAACATGTGACTGTCGGTAGTAGTAGTACGACGTGTGATTTCTTACGGAATATTTTAATCCATGCTAACTATGTCGAGCAAAAAAAGAAAGTGGTCGGACGAATATGTAAAACATGGATTTACATGTATCACGGAACGTGACGGGAGTCAGCGTCCTATCTGCATGATTTGCAATGCCAAGTTGAGCAACTCTAGTCTCGCATCTGCAAAACTAAAGAAACACTTCTTGAAGCTGCATGGATATGGGGAATACAAGAACACAACGCTTGCTGAATTCTAGGTGAAGAGAGCCAGATTCGATGAAAAGGCCACTCTGCCTGCTCTTGGATTTGTACCCATCAACAAACCGATCCTCACAGCATCGTACGAAGTTGCTTACCTGATCGCAAAGCAGGGCAAACCGCACACCATTGGCGAAACACTCGTAAAACCAGCTGCGTTATTTGAACAAGGTGATATTAATGCACGGTTCATTTTGTGCACCAGTAAAAAAATCATATTTTATTTTTTAAGAAGGGTTCGGTGAATGAGCATATGAAACTGGTGGGGTTCGGTACCTCCAACAAGGTTAAGAACCACTGATCTAGAAGAAACATAAAATAATGCTATGCTATGTAAAGTTAGTGTAATAACTATAAATTTAAACTGTTCAAAAATATAATAAACACAAGGCACAACTACATAGGAGTTTATGGCGCGTCATTTTCATTCTTGGTGCACTATGTGGGTCACAGACATGTGTGCCAGACAGGTCAGTTACATAACGGAGCTTTTAAATAGACATAAATAGTCAAAGAAGTTCTAACTATCACAGACCTTGATTTAATTGTTTTAATAACACATTTCTTTAAACTCCATGAATTGAAAGCAGTTCATTATTGTCTAGACCAAAGTAAATGTCCAAGTGTGCCAGACATGTCACGTCTTTACCCTAGATTTCACTTTGTAATTGAAGAACCCATGTGTAAGGTGGTGTTCTTTTTAATGTTATGTTAATATCAAATTCCCGGACCGCTGATGGAGTGGTAAACCACTGCCGTCTGTGGAGCAAGTTTACTCTCTGCATTTATTGTTCTTTTTTTTTTTCCTTCTACCGCTTGTTTCCATTAGGGGTCACGAGTGACTGGAGCCTATCCCAGTGACTTTGGGCCTTAGGCGGGGTACACCCTGGACAGCTCTTCGAAGGGCTAACATACAGACTTGGACAAACAACCATTCACTCTCACATACAACCACTAGGGGCAATTTAAAGTTGCCAAGTGACCTAACGCATTCATGTCTTTGGGAGGAAGCTGGAGAACCCACAATAATGTTACGTTGGTCTGGTCTGAGAGTCAAACCCACAATCTCCTGGTTGGGAGTTGAAAAGCTCTAACCGCTCTGCCACTGTGCAATCCCACAGCTATTGTAACAAAAACCCATTCATTGATAATAAGTGAATGTTCGTAAAAAGGCTGAGCAGGCCGTAACAAAACACGTTCCTCTTTAGTAAAAGTTAATTCTGTCTGTAATTTTTAAACTGGTAAGTAACTATTCTTTTTGTCAGACAGGAGTGTTTGTGTACTTGTTTTGGATTCATCGATGTAATCCCTCATCCGTCCAGGCATGTTCCATTGTAGAAAAGGTTTCAGTTCAGGGGTTGTTAAGGGGAACTCTGGCTTATATATATGTATGTATATATATATATATATATATATATAATATTCCCTGCTCACCCTCCGCGGGTGGTTACATCCATCTCTGAGCTCGGGTCCTCTACCAGAGGCCAGGGAGCTTGAGGGTTCGGCGCAGTATCTTAGCTGTTCCTAGCACTGCGCTCTTCTGGACTGAGATGTCTGATGTTCCTCCAGGGATCTGCTGGAGCCACTCCTCCAGTTTGGGGTCACTGCCCCAAGTGCTCCGATCACCACGGGCACCACCTTGGCCTTCACCTTCCAGGCCTTCTCCAGCTCTTCTCTGAGCCCTTGGTATTTCTCCAGTTTCTCATGTTCCTTTCTCCTGATGTTGCCATCACTTGGTATCGCCACATCAACCACAACGGCCTTCCTCTGCTCTTTATCCACCACCACGATGTCTGGTTGGTTTGCTATTACCATTCTGTCAGTCTGTATCTGGAAGTCCCACAGGATCTTCGCTCGGTCATTCTCTACCACCTTTGGAGGTGTTTCCCACTTTGACCTTGGGGTTTCCAGTCCGTACTCCGCACAGATGTTTCTGTACACTATACCAGCCACTTGGTTGTGGCGTTCCATGTATGCTTTCCCTGCCAGCATCTTACACCCTGCAGTTATGTGTTGGACTGTCTCAGGAGTTTCTTTGCACAGCCTACACCGTGGGTCTTGTCTGGTGTGGTAGATCTGGGCCTCTATCGCTCTGGTGCTCAGGGCCTGTTCCTGTGCAGCCATGATGAGTGCCTCTGTGCTGTCCTTTAGTCCGGCCCGCTCTAGCCACTGGTAGGATTTCTTGATATCAGCCACTTCAGTTATGTTCCGGTTGTACATCCCATGTAGGGGCTTGTCCTCCCATGATGGTCCCTCCTCCGGCACCTCACCTTCTGTTCCCCATTGCCTGAGACATTCACTGAGCACATCATCATCTGGGGCCTTATCCTTGATGTACTTGTGGATCTTGGATGTTTCATCCTGGATAGTGGCTCTCACGCTCACTAGTCCACGGCCTCCTTCCCTACGGCTAGTGTACAGTCTCAGGGTGCTGGATTTGGGATGGAACCCTCCATGCATATATATATATATATATATATATATATATATATAGTTCCCAGACCAGCTCTCTGATTGACAATGACTTCAGGATAGAAGTCGAAACGTCTCGATCTTCAAACAGCATCCGGATGACAATCCCTGAAGCCTTTTCTACTTGTTTTGGATGTTTTAGTTACTTTCAGTAGCCTTCTTCAGAAGCATCACATGAATGTCTATCGGTCAAAAGACAAACCAGAGCCATAAAAGAACAAGCAGAACAGGAAAACCCAACCATTGCAAGAGACAGAGCCACATCATGGACTTGAATAATGCCAAGGTCATCTGTGCTGAAAGTAACAAATGCAAGCAAGCAAAGTCCAAGGATAAAGCATAAATGGGGACCAGGGATCTTATACTTTGTCTCACACAAGGAATGCAATCCTAGAGAAGGCTTCCCCTACTGTCTAAAACTATGTAAACCGCCAACACATGTCTCAAGACCATCACATAACACTTCTGAAGAAGACTACTGGAAGTAACTAAAGCAAGTAAACAAACACTCCTGTCTGACAAAAGTAATTATTACTTAACAGAACATGTTCCCAACATGAACCCTTTTTTTCCAACTCTTGATTTGATTGATGTTGATTGATGTTTATCTTTAGGAAACAAGTACAGATTTGTTGAAAACTAGGACTGGGTCTGGCTCATGGCAGAACTAAACCAGATCCAAACCAACTGATGCATTATCAATAAATACATCAAAAACTAATAAACATGATGTTTTTAGCACATATGACAAAGATTCTGTCATCTGGAATTTCTCTCTAAAGTTACATACATACATACATACATTTTGTAATTAATATGACCAAAATAATTTGAGAATATATACCTAGGGTCAGAGAGGCTTGGCTGGATCAGAGGGACCACCGGGACGTCCAGGTATAAGAGGAGAAGTTGGGCTTCCTGGACTTCCAGGAGAAAGAGGCCCAGACGGCTTAAAGGTGAGAAACAGCATTTATGCATATCCACATCAAGATTTGAGTCTTCAAATTATTCCACTGACCCTCGTTTCCTCAGGGAGATCAAGGCCTTCCAGGAGACAGAGGGGCCGCAGGTGTAAAAGGCCTGGAGGGCACAGCCGGTGACCAGGGCAGGAAAGGAGACCCCGGACCTAAAGGACTGCCAGTGAGTAAAGTTCCCTCTATAAGTGATATTAAGATCTGAAAAAATGTATTATGTACTGATAATAATATAAAATTATTTTCATAAAAACAATTCTATAACAATACAGTACTGTTTGGCCTGTCAGAATCTTCACTGATTATAGTCCCCACTCCTAATTAACATGGTTTCCTATTTTGGTGTAGAGGGTCTTGCTTACGTTTTTTCTTTTAAACCTCTCTAAATTTAACTTGTTGTGGTGGAGAAAAATGTACTGCATGCGCCAGAGTAAAATAACAAATTTTCTAGGCCCAGATTGGAACATACCACCCTCGAAAGAGCAAGTTATGTAAGAAGCTTGCACTCGAGAGACTTGAAAAACGATGTGCTCCATTTTCCTTATGCAACTCCTTAAATAGAGGGCAGAGGAAACAATCTCCCTTTTCCTTGTCTGGTTATCACCATTGATGCTGGTGAAACAGAGACCAAAGCATAGCCCCTGGGTCATATCTATTTCCAATTTGAATGAATAGCAGTACATTGCCAAAGATACAGGGCTGCAAATGGAGCTGTCTGCAGGATACGGAGGACAGGCTGTACAAACACAGTGTGTACCACCCTGGAGGACAGACCGGGCTCAGACTCACACCTGACCCCAGTCACGATGTCTGTGGCTGGGAAGACCTCCATCCATCAGTCCTCCATCAGTCATAATGGATGTCCTATTTCATCAGACTTTGAACAGGATACTGTTTGGTTTGCAGTGAGCAAAATGGCAAATTTGCTAATGTCATTAATTGTTAATTGTGTCTTGTGACTTTTTAGGGGGAATATGGAGATGTGGGCATGGTTGGTTTACAAGGCTTTCCTGGACCAAAGGTAAACTATTTTATTGTAAATTGAGCTAAAGAATAAAATAAATGTTGTCCTTAGTCCTTAAAAACACATTTCACCATCTAACAGGGACCAACTGGGGATCTTGGACTGAAGGGTGTTCCTGGTCCTAAAGGCCCAGCGGGTATGTGGGTAAGTATTGTAACTGAACATGGCAATGTCACCCCACTTTAGGAACCACTGGTCAAAACTAGAGGATATAATTACTTGTTTTCACTTTATAGGGATTTTCTGGACCTGTGGGCCCTGAGGGAATGATGGGCCCAGTGGGAAAACCAGTATGTCAAAATATTTTATTATTAAAATAATTCCTGTATTCATGTTTAACTTATTACAATCACAGATGAATTTACCTCTTATTTATTTTCTTTTATATAGGGGCCAAGAGGTCCAAAAGGAAATGACGGTGAAATGGTAAGAAAGAGTCAATTGTATGTTATTTTGCACAGGTTAAGATCAAAAGATGACTAATACTATTGGGGCTTAATGGAGCACACAAAGACAACAAAACACATTACAGAATGTTATTATGTAAAGCCACCAAACAATATTGTAAAGTTTCCAGTGGTCACATGACCATACTATTTTATTGGAATTGAATGCATTATATTTTTGCTTGCAAAATGTCTTTATGTTTTGTTACCTTTGTTCAGGGACCTCAAGGGCCCAACGGCAGTCCAGGCCCCAGAGTAAGTGCTGCATTTGTTCTTGCACAGATGGTATTACACATCATGCACAAGTTTGTTTGACTGTGTCTTTCTAACAACAGGGACCCCCAGGTGCCCCAGGCCCGTCTGTAAGTACAATTCTCTCTCAAAACATTTGCTCTCACAATGTTGTATTTGGCATTTTGCTGTGTAAGTCTAAAACCGTATCAAGAGAAATGGATCGTGGGATGGTACAGTGTTTAATTGTTATTATAAGGGAGTGTTATTGTTCACCTGCATATGTCAGGCCTGCCTATGTATTTATTATGCTGCTTAGTTTTCGGTTACACAGCTTTCACTCTAAACCTTTACTCTGCTAGAATGTTCTTTTTATGTACGCACTAGGAAGATGTAGGCTCAGATACAAATATTTCCAAAAAATGATCAGTGAAGTGTTTCATGATTAAGTGATTTGTGTGTTTTACCCGCAGAGGCAGTTATATGATGACTCTGCAGTCTATGACGTATTCGACACTACTTACAGAACAGAGGTCAGTCTCCCAGTCTAAACAGAGAACGTTCATGCTCCTGAGTGCTGGACATGTGCTTTTCTGATATTGCTCTACTTTCCCAGACTTTCCAAAACACTGAAATGAGTTTGGTTGAACAAAACTCAGAAATCCTCAAGACTTTGCAGTATCTCACCAGTGTGATTGAGAGCATCAAAAAGCCTCTGGGAACACGAGAGAATCCAGCCCGCATTTGCAAAGACCTGCTGGACTGTCAAAACAAACTCAAAGATGGTAAAACTTAGGTTAATTAACGTCTGTCTTTTTAAGTTACAGTGTGTCTAAAGTATAATCTTCGGTATTTGCAGATTGGTTTTGGGTTGACCCTAATGTAGGCTGTACCACAGATGCTTTCAAGGTCTTCTGTAACTTTACTGCAGGCGGGCAAACCTGTTTACATCCTCCAGACCCAAATAAGGTATTAATTTAATCTTAAAATGTTCAACAAATTCAATGTGAAGAACAACTCAATACTGAGAAAAATATAGAAGAGACAACAAGAAGCATCCTTTATGATGCATGATGTAATAAATTGAATTAACTAACATTTTGTAAATTCAATGTGTGAATTATGTTGGTTTATGCCAGTGCACATCTTTTAATGTCGCAAATGTGAGTGCATGAGGTCAACTCCCCAACTGCCTGCAGTATTTCTTCATTCAGCTCCTATTGCCATCATGAAAAAGGATATGGTTGGCTTTGATGGTTAATAATGGAGTCCAAATCCACGTAGTGCAGAGTTGGGCATTGACTAGTTGCGCTGTTGTTTAAAACAGATGAGAGTCCTACTTTTACTTCTGTATTTCCTACAGATGTCGTATGGTGTCGGGGAAGTTCAGATGAAATTTCTCCATCTACTGAGCTCTGAAGCCAGCCACAGCGTCACACTTCGCTGTCTTAAAAATCTTCATCATGGAACAACATTTGGCAAGAACTCCAATGGCTGTGTACCCAACGATTTGACGAGAATCAAGTTTCGTGGCTGGAACAAACAACTGTTTGAAAAAGACACTCTACTGGATCCAAAAATTATTTCAGATGATCAAGAGGTATGTATGAAAAGAAAGAATAAACACAACTCAACCACCTGATTTTGAACCATCTGTGTTTTCTTTTACAGATTCTACATGGCCGCTGGCACCAGACTCAATTCTTCTTTAGTACTCAGGACAGTCGTCAGCTGCCAATAGTAGACATCCTGGATTTTCCGTCATCCAGAACAAACAGTGAGCAAGAAATTGAAAATGGTCCAGTTTGCTTTCTGTAGCAGGTCTTTGTACTTGGATTCTAAAGGCAAATGGAAAAACCAAGCAGGAGTATGTTGTTTTTTGTTTGGTTGTAAAGAAGTGAATTTGCTACAAGAAAATTCAAATGAAGACACACAACCATCCAAGAACTTCATCTCATCTTGTGGGTTGCTCTTTGGCCAAAGGAAAAGAGGAGTATACAGTACAATACTACACCAATAACAGGTGGAAGTGGGGAAAGTGTTATGGACCCATTGTCATCCATGACCACAGGACGGGGCATTAAACACTTCTCACTTCTCACTCTGTGCTTGGGTAAACCAGCCGAAGGAGAACGCCAACCCATGAAATAAGAGCACTGTCTGAGTCGAAGTGCAATAAAAGCATGTGTGTAATGTGTGACTGACTTGATTCAGTTTCTCATTGGAGGTGATTCTCATCACCTAAACACATGACCATTCTTGTCATATTCAAGAGAAAATGTGTTTGTGCTCTACGGTGTCTGCAGAGTCAACAGCAACAAGTCGATACCAAACATTTTGAATGCTCTGGAGTTCAACAATCAGCTCCTTTATTTAACACTTAAAGCGCTAAAGGCAGGTCCGTTTGGACTTGTTCATCTTGACAGATGGTGCTCTACCTCTTCCTGCTCAGACTCTAGTGTAGTTGCTGATGTGTTTGTACCAGTTACATTGAGTGTTACATTGTATGAGTACTTAATTTTGTTTATTTCTAATTTATGAACCATTTTTGATACACTTCATATTTTTGTAGCGTTTATTACATTGTGGTAGAATCTTCAGGGCAATCCTACCATTGGTGCTGCAAGAGGCAAACAGAATCTACAACTCCTGTGTATATATGGAACACTTACTGTAGGTTATTTATATCCAGTTGTTTGTTTTGTTCACATTACTCTCCCATGATAATTTAAATTCTCAAAGAGAAATATTTGATCAGCATCAACTCAAATGTTTTATACTGTATATTTATATGCTCACCTACTCATACTAGGTGTGCCTATGTGTAACATCTATTACTGGTATTTACGTTTCACGTTTTTACGGTAAACTGGCAGCTACATATCGCCAGAAGCAGACTTCCCCAAAAAAACTCACAGTTGTTATTATTAAATAATATATTATTTTTGGACAAAGTGGAATTATATCAGTTTGAATGATAAAGTTGATGGTGTTAATTTGTAAATAAACATGTTGATAATAAATTGAAAGAGTATTTGTCATTTTTACATTAAATATTGAATTAAGTTTAGATTTTCTTTATGATAAAAAATATATATGTATGTATGTATATATATATATATAAAGGTACATATATATAAGAATTCGTTTTCCGTCAGCAGGGGGCGGTGTCAATGAAGATTACACCGGAACTCCTCTGCACGTGCTGCCTGTAGGAACAGGAAGCGGGTTTGTTTTGATGCTCTGCTGCATTAACACGCGTTTGTGGAGTTATGAACGCTGTACTTTTAGCAAATACAGTCCAAATGACAAATATGGAGAGTCAACTAGAAAACCACTGCCTCGCAGAAGAGACGAAAGGAACGAAAAGGAAGATTTCTTTGTCTAAGTAAGTCCTTTACTGACTATTTTTAGAAGCCGTTTTTTGTCATAACATCATCAGAAATGGTTAGAAACAAGTATCAAAAGTGCGACTCATGACTTGTCTTTTAAAATGAGAAGACATAACTATATTTTCCTTCATATTTGCAGCTGTGCGGTTTGTGGATCTGAGGTGGCTCGGTACACGTGTCCCCGGTGCCTGACGCACTCCTGCAGGTGAGCACATTTTGAGGACGGAGTTTGTATTCACGTGCACATCCAGAATGTGATCATTATTTAATTTGTGGAGTCACCAGATTATTGTAATTTTAAGTAAACAGTTATATTTGATGTGAATAAAGTGATTTCCTTCACACACTCAAACTGTAGGTTTGGCGAGGGTGCATAAAAGGCAAACTAATGTGACAAAGACTATGAGGATATGTTAAAGATACATACGATTCGTTCTACTTTGTTTTCTTGAAGATTAAATTTCAAGTAAATCTAAAAATGCATTGCCTTAAAATAAACTAAGCACAAAATTGGTACAACGAATCATACCCTATACTGATAATACTAAAGTATTATCAAATCTATGTACTCTACTCTGTAATTAGTGCTTGTCTGAGCAGTCGAGGTAATGTGTGACATATATGTTCTCTAAATGCTATTAACTAAATTAAATGTGTTATATACTCTGTATAAACCTATGAGAAATACTGATTTGCATCTCCAGTAAAAATATGATAACTAGAATAATCAGATAACCAATAATGAGATCTGATTTTTGGTGTATGTTACAAAATGATGCAAAAGAAATCTGATCATCACAAACACCAGGTGACACATGTCAGTTAATTCATGGATATATATATATATATACACACATTTTTCATTGTAGTCTTTACCACATTAGTTTGTCCTTCTTTTGCATACTTTTCTTTGTCAAAACTACAAAACGACTCCAGAAATCAGATAATCTCTGGTGTGTATGTAAACATAACCTTTCAGTTAATGCACATGTTTTGTTATGTCTACTGATGTTTTGTTAAAACTTATTATGAATGAGATTGCTTTCCCCTCTGCAGTTTACCTTGTGTGAAGAAGCATAAAGAAGATACAGGCTGCAGTGGAGTCCGGGACAAAACAGCCTTTGTGGCTCTCTCACAATTTGATGAAATTAATCTTCTCAGCGGTGAGCAAATTCTGAAGTATATGTCTTCAAATGTAGGACTCGTAGCATTCTAACACCTCTTTCTCTGCTGCAGATTACAGATTTCTGGAGGACACTGGCCGGTTTTCTAACGGAGCAACTAGAGACACTCTTATTAGGGTTCCCAATGTCACTATGAAAGTAAGTTTGTATTTGGTATGTTTGTGATTCATTAACTACATTCACTACTCAACAGTTTTTTCCTAATTCTATGCATGAATTGCGGACTCAAAATATTTATTTTATCTTTGCAGTGGAGTCTGCATATCCTATCAGCCTTCGAATAACATACAGATCGCCACGTGTTGTTTAGTCTACCGTTCAACCTAAGCTCTGAAACGTGGACATATGAAACCACACAATGCCACAATTAAATCTCTAATATAATATTTGATTTTCCTGTTGAGAGTTATTCATGCTCTGCACATTTTTCATAGTCCATTTATTTTAAATGCAGGTTCCTGTACTGAACCAAGACAATATTTGGGTAAATCTAACTGGCTTAGTTATGTAATAGTAGGGCTGGGCAATATGCCAAACATTTTCGTTTTGATTTTACTTACTTTAAACAAATAAAAATGGCTTGTCACTATTCATTTCCTACATTTCCAAACACCGAACTCTGCTCCAAAACCAAAGGCTTTTAATGACAGAATATTAGCTGTGATCTCTCAATTAAAAAGAGCCAAACTGAGGATTAGAAATGACTGCATCTGGATGTTTTAAATCCATACTTAACAAGCATCCTTCAACCTTTGTTTTATAAAGACCACTTGACTCTTGTTTTTCTGTATTATTGGTATTTACTTTTTTCTTTGTTCTGTTTAGGCAAAATGCTTTATGTCCAATGCAAGAAAAATGAATATCACCCTCAGACTTCTACCCTGTACTTTCACCAAAAGCAAAGAAAATTCAACCATCTTCATTTCAAGGTAAGTAAACATTATAGGGAAATACAGCAGTATCCAGATAATAGTTGTAGTCTTTTGTGACCTGGAGTCTGTTATTACTTGATGTTTAACTTTGCCACAGGATGGCACTCTTGTTAAACTAGTGACCTCATGTCCCCAGCTCGTTCACTGAGCAGATGGTGATGTTTCAGTGAACTGTTTTAGAAATGCCTTGAGGACATGGATTATACATAAAGTCTCGACTGGATTATGTTTTATTAATCCATCACTTATGAATTTTAACCTTTAAGCGTTTCTTTTACAACTCATAACATTAGTAAAAACATGAACTAGTAGTGACATGTCTTGATATGTCCTAGTTGCACTCTAGTAGGAAAATAAAGTTTAAAAATATCTCTCAATGCTCCCTAAACTGTTTTCTAATGTATGATAATTATTATTTTTTACACTGATTGATTATAAAATTTGTATTAAGTCAAATGCACACTATTATCTGGTGTGCCTTGGCTTCCAAAGGTAGTAATTAACCTTTTGCAAGAATATCTACTCCAAAGAGATAATTACTTTACAAAGTAAAAAAAAAAAAAAAAGAGAGAAAACATTTGAACTTTTATGCCTAATCTTTTGGCTGTGCTCATTGTTTTGTCATCTGTGAACATCTCTGACACTAATTTTCTCACTCACACCCTGTATTTTTTTTTTTTTAACCACTGTCAGTTAAATAGTGTGGCTACTGACCAATAAAGTGGCACATTAAGCTTTATTTTTAAGTCTGTAATGTCCAGGGAACTGTTGACTGTTCCAGACAAGATCACCAAGCAGCTGGTTCTGTCTTTCTTTATTTTCCTGCAGTGCACACTCATCCTTGTAACTTTGGTAATGTTAAGCTATAAATAATTGCTAAACCTGTTGACCAAATGCAAGATCTTTCAGTATGTCTTACTGAAAATAACTGTTCCATATCCCATTCACAGCCCTGCAAAGAGACACGAGTGATCGGATAAAAGGTGTACAATAAATTATAGGGGATCGAGGGGGAATGTGCTTCAGAATGCACCAAGTACATAATATCAGAAGCAGATGTTAGAGCCGTGTGACTGCAGCTGGTTAGCGACATATTCATACTCTCAACGCCAGAGAAGGATCATTACTGGCAGCCGTTTGGGTAGAAGGCTTTCATGGATGGCAGCATGCTTTACGTGCACAATGTGAGTCTGGGAGAGTCCATGTATACAGCAAAATAACGGCTGTACATTTGCTCTTTTCCCCTTAACTAATTTCAAAGCAATGGCACAAAGAGAAAAAAACTGGCAAAAAAGTCCAGTCTGTGTCTTAAGTCTACCTCATGGAGAGTAATTTTATAAAAGCTGGCATTTGGCAGGACACTTACTCTCCGTGTAAAGGAGAAATTATGTTTTCTACAGCTCCAGTCTGGCATAGCGAGCATGTGTTCTCATAGACAGCAATCTGTATAGTTAACAGACTGACCCAACACAGGACGACCAAACCTCCATCTGGCTCAGCGGTTGGCAATACAGACCAAAATATTATGCTATAATATCTTGATAACAATATGCAGATTATAATTTAACATTGCATCAGGAATGGTTGAGGTTCAAGTATTGCACAAAATGTTTACGGACCATGAAATTAACCACAAAAGGGCAGAAATATCACTTTATACTTGAGGTTGTATGAGGTTTATGATGTATTGTGGGAGCAGTCAGTTCAAAGCTTTAAAAACAAACCATAAAATCAATTCTAAAATGACCAGGAAGCCAGTGCAAAGACGCAAGCTTGGTATGATATGGTTGTGCTTTTTTGGTGACAAACTGATCAAAAGTTCTACGGCAGAGTTCTGGACCAATTATTGTCAGTCAAGCTTTAACTCTGGAGGTTATTTGGAGGATACTTTCGTGTTGAAGAACTTCTAAATACCAATCATACTTTAAACAAGTCAATGGCTATGAAGCATTTTGCCTGTGAAATGTCATTTGACCTAAACTGAAAAAGTTGTAGAAAGCCTTTGAAGAAAACTTTAAGGAAACAGTTGAAGAAACCAGGCGAATGTCTGGCAAACGAGTGATTATTAAATGCACACATGCATAAAGGAAACAGGATCTTAATTAGATTGAAGATTACCATTGCCTCAATCACACGCACCAACACCACTGCTTTCCAACGATTCTAATGGAACCATCACGAGCCGGCTCATTGTTTTGTTGACTCCAGCAGCTTCACTTGCGACTGTCAGAGCTGTGATGAACCAGAGCTGAAGCAGAACGGCACGCGACTGTTTCATCAGCTTTGTGAATATGTCATCACATGTAGAATAGTGGAGCTACATGAGGCTTTGGATCAGAGAGAAGTTTCCAGTACTGAACAGTCCGAAACGACTTTCAAGCCATGAGCGTGTTAGAGGACGTTTTTGCACGTTTGTGTTTAGTCCTTATGTACTTCTTTAGTAAAAATTCCACGTTTTATAAACGAGACCCCTGGTCTTTAACTTGGTTCGATGCACCTGCTGATCTTGGTTGCTTAGTTGATCGGTCATTGCTGTCTTAGTCTTTCAAGAATTTTATTACTCAACTCAATATTGATGTTATTGGTGTTATAATACAGCAGAAAGGCGAATGCATGGGGTAAAGCTGCAAGATTACCGTAATCGCTATCAAATTGAAGTGGCAATTTGACACAATTAGAAAATCGCGAAGGCTGCAATTTTTTTAAGCGCCCAAATTTCCTCCACAAACAAAAATATTCTGTCGTATTCTGTATAAATACTGCTAACTCTAGTTTAGATCAGTACACAAATACATAGTTCGGAAATACATTCTGAGGTCATATTTTAGTCTTCTGTCAATCCTCCCGGAGACATCTGAATGTGAAATGAGTGTGAGTCAGATTATTAAAACACTAATCGCAATTAGATATTTGCACAAATCGTACAGCCCTACCAAAGAGAGAGTTAGATGGAGTTTAGAGAGCAAATCATGCCTTTTTTATGACTAAATTATGCTTAGTAGTACTTTTCTGTATAGATTTCATTAATTTCCTTGAACTTTTGAACGCTTTGTAGTTTTTTTCCCCTCGTGTTTGTCTATTATCTTTTTCCCACAGTGTATCCTTTCAAATGTTCCTGTTGTGATCAGTGGCCACATACATGTTCAGATGGCATAGGGAAATGACTACCACAAAACTTTTTTTAAAGTTGAACATCCTGTAAAACATTAGAAACACTAGTCACATGATATCATGGCAGCTCTGGCTTGACTTGACTTGATTCAGCTGCCTATAATCAATGCCTGATATTATTTTGGTCCATTGAGGCTTTGGATGGAGTGCAGTTTGTGGATACGCAGGACCCGCAGTTCTGTCATCTCCTTTCACTGCTGCAGCTGCCTCCTGCCTCCGCACGTGGCTGTGATGGACACTCAGGACTCCATCTGCTTTAATATACAGCACTTTACGGCGTTCATATCCAGCTCCTAATGCTCGAGAAAGAAACTATGTGGAGTGGCCCCCCATAGTCTAAAACGATCCTCCATAAAAACAACCTGGACACTACATTGGCATTAGAGTAATATAAATATCTAAATTTAGATAATGATGTGATTGTTGTTTTGAAGATATGCCAAATTTCTAGTGTATTGTTTAGAAAAAAGCTACAAAAACAGCTGATTAAGTTACATTGTAAACTTTCATATAAGGGTATAATGTTATATTTCTGCTATTTTTTTTTTTCCAATTTTACAGTAATTTGTGTGATAATTCAACCTCAACTAAAGACATGTCAGTCCAACAGAAATGCCTTACAACATATTTTCTGGCTATCATTAATGCATCACACTTTGTTGCCCAATGTATTATAATAAACATTTACAAATAAATATACAGGGCAAACAGGACTGCTTAAAGATTAGAAAATAAGTAATATTTATACTCCACAAAGGATATGTCATTATAATGTTCAAATTTGTGCCACCACAGTGTCCCTCAAATCTATGGGAAACACTCTTTACTAAAACTATTATCAAAACTAGAAAAAAAATCATATTAAATTAATCAATATACAAAGATGGACATTTCTTTAATAGTTTTAAAATTGTATTGTTTAACTTTAAGACCATGTGGTTATATTAAACTTGTATTACATTCCATATTTAAAATATTGATTCCTTCCTTTCAGTTTTTAAATGAACAAAATAAAACCGAAAGACACAGAAAATGTAATACCTTACAGAGAGAAAGCGAAACAAAAGGCAACAAAAGACTTCCAATTAAGTTAAGGCACACATTGTCCATTCCGTCTCATTTAATCCAAAGTTTGTTAAATGTGTAAAACATGTGTTGTGGGATTGACATTGCTATAAAGCATCAAGTCTTTTCTTAAGTAATGGAATAAAGTTTGAAATTTTTGTAACACAGCCTAAGCCAGATTGGGTTCAGACCACCGAGACGATGGCGAAAACAAATCTAATCATTTATCAACGGAGAGTTAATAAAGCCATCAATCTTCTTTTCAGTCTGCCTTGTTTCTTCAATGCAGGCAGCTTAGTCACACACAGCCAAGTGATTTTATACAAATGCAGTCGTTTATGTCACTGTGATTCAAAGCAGTTTGCAGCACAATTAACTCCTGTTCCACATCGGAAAATTGCTGTATTTTGTGGTGGGTAAAATTAAAAGCTCTTACTCTTGCACAGCTGGACAAAAAGTGCTCTACATTAATTTGGAAAGACAGGTCCAGTTTTATATTCTCCCACAGTTTAAAGTGGTGAGAACAAGTGTAGCATTTGTCGAAACTGACCGTGTTTTATTGCGGTCATAGCTGCAGACCCAGTCCACATCACAGCACTGTTTTGAGTAACAAAGAGTTGTTTATAGAGGCCTGTTTTCAAAAAGGCGAAGTTTGTGAGAAAAGAGTGTGAAAGTGTTAGGTTAGTTGCATTTATAAGCTAGCAGACGGGATTTGCTTTACTATAACTTATGTTTTATTGAAATTTGGGCTTTTTATGCAAGTTAAATATAGATTATGTAACTTTTCTGGTGAAGTAAGCAAGCAATGTTTATTTGTAGAGCACTTTTTACAGACTATGAAGTCACAAAGTGCTTCTCAACAAAAAGTTAAAATACAGCAAAATAAAACCCACTTACAATAGGAAATAGATACAACAATATGACAGGAAAATCAGTCCCTAAATCTGCTGTAATTAAAACGCGTGAGCAAGTTTTGAGTTTGCGTTCAACAGAGTCTAATGAGCGCAGGGAGAGCAGAAGATTGTTCCAAAGTCTGAGAGCAACAGACTGGAAGGATCGGTCTCCGTTGGTCCAAACACGAGTGCGAGGAACCATCAGCAGCCTCTGAGCCACAAACAGACAGACAGACAGACAGAGTGCAGGGCTGGATCAGATCGCTGATATAAGAAAGCGTCTGACCCTGCAGGGCTCTGACAGTCAGTACCAACATTTAAAATGTGTCCTACAGGAGACGGGTAGCCAGTGAAGAGCTTTAAGAACAGGGGAAATGTGAGCCCGTCTATTTGTGCGGGTCAAGATCCTCGCAGCAGAGTTTTGAACCAGCTACAGAAGAGACAGCTCCTTCTTGTTTAGACATGAAACTATTACAATAGTTTAAACGCGACGACACAAAGGCATGAATTATAAGAATTATAAGGTGAAGGATTTGCATCCTTCTTGTCTCCATTGAGATTTATTTGCATTGCCTGGAATTTCCACAGTATGTCATTATACTTATCTGTCTTATTCAATTACAGGTTTTTATATTGCAAAAATATTTATAAAAAAACATTTATTTCAGTGTCATACTGTAGAAATATGGACTCAGGTAGGCTTTTCACAATAATACTTGTAGAAGTACAATATATTGTTTAATAAAATATAACAATAATCAGTGGACTATAGTCTCCAATATTATTGTTTATTGTCAATTAACAATAGTATTGGAAACTTCATAAGTCCACTGGTATTATAAGTCTACAGAATTAAGATCCCAGTAAATGCTTTCCAAAAAACAATAGTTTTGTAAACCTTTTTTAGCAATGAATAGCCATAAAACTGCATGAGCTACAGTTATTAAATAGTACAAAGAATCTTTGCAATTTATATTATTATTATTGATGATAATAATTATGCATCACAAAAAGTAAGAAAAATGTTGCTGCCAGTGGAAAAAAAAAAGTATGTACAATAAATATGTACCCTAAAAAGGTTCTGTCTTATTTATTGAATGATAAGTTAATAAACTAATTATTATGACAGACCTGGACACAAGCAGATGGCTGACCCTCTACCAGAAAAGTTAGATAGTCCACCTTAAAGTTCAAAATTTATTTATTTTCCAAAACAAAACCACCCACATCCCAGGTATGCATTTAGTCTGGATTCCTGCCTTCTTCTTCGGGCAAGCCTCTTTTCCATTGAAATACATAGTTTCCATTCTGTGTAATGTCAGAATAATAGCATCACACCTGGCTCTCCACCCTCACCCTCACTCACTTTCACATTTATTGACGCAGCCGAAACGTATTGAAAACTGTGCAAACACATGGATTCTTGTGACTCAGAGGTCAGAGGAGGTTAGCTTTATCCTAGTTTTACATCAGAAATGCCCACTCGCTGCCAGATATGGTCTTATCCGGACGTTTCCCTGCAGCAGCTTCACACCACACATCACCCAGTGGAAACTCATAACCACCTTTTTACAGCGTGTTGTGCACATGGTTCTGTCCTGTTCACACCTCTATGCTATGTTTGTTTTGAAGGTAAAAAGCAGTTCCCATGACGTGGACAACATTTAAAAATAACTACTATGATAATTATAGCCTTTTCATTCTGTTATGAGCTACTATATTTAGAGCTTTGGTCACACTAAATATAGTAGCTCTATTTTAGCAATCTATTTTGAATTAGTGGTGACGTAAAAGTTATTATATATATATATATATATATATATATATTTTTTTTTTTTTTTTTTTTTTACTACATTTACCCATACAAGCCAAGGCCATCCATCATTCATTTTGCCGGGCTGTGCAATTAATCAAAATATAATTGAGATTGAATATTTGTTTCCATTTTATAGGATAATTTTATAGAGAGGTCCACAGTCAGTAAAAGCCTATGTTTTAAAGCAGAATTCAGATTTGGAGTAAGAGATGTAACTATTTTTTAGGCCAGGAAGTTGACAGTTTGGTCAAGTGACAATTATTAAAGTCTTTATTGTTTGTATTTATTTGTATTTCTTTTTAATAAAACAAAACAATAGAAAAACCGTGATTGATCAATATGACGGGCAAATTTTTTTCTTTTGTTGCCCGGCCCTGTTTTGTTGACCCTAAATCGTCACTCAACCATTTCTTCGCAATTTCTTTTGTGGACCTATTATTTGACCTGTAGCTGGACAAACACTGCACACCTGACTAGGCGACAGGTGCAAGGAAAAGGAGGAAAAGCATTTAGCAGAAAACTTTATACTTTTACCACACTTTTTAATCCTGAGCCAGTTTTTGGAATGACTTTGTGGATTGTCTTCATCAGTTTGTTTTTCTTTTTGTTTTGTTTTTTCTTCTTTTTGCTCGGGCAACATACCTTAATGGTAAGAGTTAGTATTTAAGGTCAAATTAAATTAGTAGATACTGATTTTATTCAGATGCCAAGAGAAACCTCAGACTCAGGACGCTCTCGGGCCCTAATGACAAGTTCCTGTAGATTTGCCTTTCAATTTGAGTTTCTTCATCTTTAGATCCTTCTAAGTGTCTGAGCTTGAGCTTCACTTTCACGAAACAACATTTTACTCCACCCAGAATCGTGAGGGACAATGCTTTGGTCAGTTTATCACTTTGTAGTTGGCTCAGTTTTGACCAAAGGCAGGATTCTAGGTCAATGGCTCGGTCACAGAGTCAACCATAGGGAACATCAAGGTTGATTACAAGAATAAACTGTTTCATATCTTTGTCTTTGATGTATCAGATTTTGTTGCACTGTTCTGCATCACGATGACATCCAGAGGTAAAAATTTAGAGGCTTGTTCTGGGGGATACATGCTCTGAAGAGCACGCCCAGCAACATGTAAAGAGTTACCACCCAAAACATTATCCCTTCAAGTGATATCCACCAGCTGCTGTCGGACTGGTCTCCATGGTTACGACAGTTTGTTCCTTCACGCAGATGGACAAGATCTTGGACACAGCCGGGCGGATTGTTTTGGACAGTTCAGGGACCAATCCATTTTTTATGGTCTGATTTTAAACATTTGTGTTGAAGACCCGGTGACCTCATGTTTATCTCTTGCATCAGACAGAAGACATTACAACTAATGATTTGTGTTTGTGTTTAGAGAGAAGCGCTTCATGTGGCACTTGAAGCTCGTTTTCCCCCACAGCAGTGCAGAGTTCACTCAGAGGAGGTGAGTTACTGAGTCTGTGATCACTTATGGGTTTGGTTTGGTTATAACAAATGCACATGTCAAGGGGTTTAAAAAGTATTTTGTTAAACCCCTTGAGAAGAGTATTTTTAAACTTCTATGAAGTGGCTCTACCTGTTTTTTGTTGAGCATGATTTGTTTTTCCTTAATACAGATTTATTTTAAAAGCAGCTCTGAGGATCAAAGTGAGACCGCTTTGTGCTGTCTGCATCAAATTGTAAAAGCCTTTTCTCATTTGAGAACCTGAAAGTGCACAATTGGCATGCTAGTTATTGTTAGCTCTATCCTGATGGCGAAACGTTGTGAAACATGCTTATCACGGTGAATAATTGGGATGCTAGAAAAACACATGGAAAAGGAGGGATAAGTTTGGACCGCTGCAAATAGTTTGAAAATATTTAGCTCTATTTCAAGACTTTAATTGTCACCCAGGCAAGTTCAAAAGATAGGCTCACATTATAATTAAACGCTACCATCTCTGTGAAGATGTCACTGCTTTTCCTGGAATGTACAACTGTATGGCATTACATTTGTCTATCTTCATGAAGACAAGTTACACATTTGTGATAATATTGGCCATTTCACAGTAAAAATGTATGTGTTTGTAATATATATTGGTTTTTCACCAATAAAAACACCAAAACAATGCCTAAATGATAAGATGCAAGCTAAGTTTAATGCCATACTGTGAAACCCCCGTCTGAAAAGTTGCATAATGACAACAAGCGTCATCTCAGTCTCAGCAGTAAATAAAGGGATATTATAAAGGAAAATTACATGCTGTACATACAGTTTTATTCATGGAATGTGTCCAAGTTAAACATAAGTGTTGTCTCTCTACTCATAAAACTACTACTCATAAAACTACTCTTACTTACTTACTCCCAGCTTAACAACATGTATTTCTGCCCTAAATATTAATAATAATGTCAAATGTTTTTCAGAGCATCTGACCAGCTGACTCTACTGCAAATCCTGAATCCTTACATCCATCCCACAGAGTCGGACCCTGTGGCTCGTCAGAAGTAAGTTAAATGTAAAAATAATCTAAACCGGCCTTGAGGTTTGCCCATAGTTTTATAATAAGTTAATTGCGGTTCTAAATCACTTTCTATATTGATGTTGTTAGTCAGAAGTATACTCGGCAAAGCCAAAGCCACTGAATTACCCGTTGGGGAAAAACACACTATTTTGGTTTTCAGTCACTTAGCACAAAATAACAAAAACAATGCAGTTAACCATGTGATGATAAGTCTGAGGTCTGTTTGATGTATTGCTTGGCCGACCTTTCAGAGTTGCTGCTCAGGCCAATTGTTTTCTCTACAGAAGTTAAAAGGAGCAGCACCTCTTGGCAACAGCACAGTCTTATGTTTAGTTTCTCACGACAAGTGCGAGTGATGAAGATGATGACAATAACGCGGCCAATATCAACATTTTGAGTTGGGATTATTGACACCATGACCAAACAACAGTGAAATCCGTGATTCACTGTCATTCTTACTGTCTAATCGATTACCATTGCTCTAACATGTGACCAGCTTTATGAAATCAAACTGTCTAAACGAATAAAGTGAAGTTAATGAGACATAAACAGCTTTGTTAGAAAGAATGAGAATGCCTTTGTTTTTGCACAAACAATGCAACAAAATTTGAAAACCCACAGTCTTTCTCAGTTAAATCATACATACAAGTCATAATCAATTGATTCATAAAAAGACAGATACATAGCTCAAATGACACTTTAAATATATTGCAATCATCCTAAGCTCAGTTCAGTTTAGACGGTCTTTTCTTGAAGTGTGACTCTTAATTTACAATTAGGTTTACTTTCTTGTATTGAAATGACACAATTTAGCTTCTAAAATTGTTAGCGTTATATTTTGAATAGAATAAACAATCATCTTGACATCCTTAAATGCAGCAATAGTGAAGAACATGCATTCATTTACTGTTACATACTGCATGAGGGACAATACAGTAAAATAGGAGGTTGCATATCAGCAGTCACTGTTATTTATGCATAAAATTTGCCCAATGCATAAAAAAGATCAGTACAAAAACCTTATGTTGAATGAGGAGTACTGTGAATGGCTGTCTTCACATGGTAGGCCACATATAACTGCAAATAAATCAAACATATGAGGTGTATAAAAGACAGGCCACTGGCTAATATTTCCAAAGACGCCTTACCTGATACGCTTATTGACTGTACAGCAGATTGATAAAGCGCTCTCAGTTTGTAGACATAGACAGGAGTAATGGTTTATGAAAAGTTATGAAGTGTAAAAGATTTTATAGTCAGCAATTTTATATAATCTGAACCCACCTTTAGTGAAATTGGGTGTGAACTAAACAGGCTTTCTTCAATTCCCAAATCCAAAAATGCCGTTTAAAGGTAAGTTTTACATGTTTTCAATGTTTTAATAGCTAGAAATAAAATTAATTCTGACTATGAGCGGACTCGTCTTTCCGCAGATCTGACTTCTAGTAGTGCCACCTGGTTGTCTCCATGGAGATAGATACATTTAATGCTATACTGCACAACATTCCAGGAAAAGCTTAGCTTCTCCATGGAAACCAGCAAGTGGCAGATAATCCACTAGAATTGTTTTTTTTTTCTAAATATTCGTACAATTGAACTCAACTTAACTCTGTGATCATTCTTTTTATTGTTGTATAGTAAATTATGTCTTTGTAGTCATTGGTTATAAGAAAATCATGTTTTTCCACTTTTCTGACTTCATGTTTTATTTCCCAGACCTAGGCTTCCCCCAGATTTAATCACTCTGTGCTTGAACAAGGCATTCTCTTTGACAAATACAAGACCTCAATGGTATTTCTAATCAGCCACCCGACTCTGGCTTAACCTTTCTACTGATACGGGGTGCTTCTAAACCGCAGAGTAAAAAATCTGTTAGCCCAATAGCTATTTACAGATACCATGTGTGACGGAGCTGATATCCAAATCTGGGGTTATTACTCAGAAGGAAAACCGTTCCTTACATTGTTCCCTAGAAAACATACATCACAGACTTGTACATAGAAACCCTTTTGAATCAATGAGCCCTTTGTTGTTTGACCTTTACAGGAGTGTTTAAACCTATTGTAAACGCCATGTTATCAGTAGCTTGTGTTATTTCAATGAGGCGTATGAAGTGATTGATTCAAGCAGAATGAAGTACCTTTAGTAATAGAGCTCCCCCTACAGATCCCTTGTCAAAATATGCTGTCAGAACAGACCCAAAAGTGTTTTTTTTTTCTTTTCTTACTATCTTTATTGAAATAAGGCAGTATAAAGACATACAAAAAACATTTATTGCCAGATATTAAAAGGACAAACAACAGGGGGAGACAACGTACACTTCAAACATCCCAAAAATACATGTTTAACCATCATAGGGACTTAAGACATATAATGAAGGAAAAATGTTACTTGGTTCTCCTTTAAAACTACTTGGAACATTTGTGTTTCAGGCTGAAGATGTACGTCCAAGAGCCCATCGAACATGTGAAAGTTTTCATGAAGGCAGAGGGCAGAAAGGCTAACTCAATAAGGTGAGTGAGTATAGTCTGGATGCACAGTGGCATGGCGCTACTACAGGTAGACCATGATCGTTTGTGGCACATTTTAAAACAATCACAAGAATCACCAACAAGATGATCGCAGTTATACCACCAGAAGAAGAAAAAAGCTACTTATCCATAATGTTCTGTTCTAGATTGTTTGTTGTTTTCGCTTAACGAAGAACTATTCTACAATAGTTGTTTAAACATGAAAGTTATTCATAATATTCAAATATTAACGGTCCCATATTCATCCTGTTTCGTAATCTACCCTAAGGACATTTATGATAATATTTTGTGGTGTTCATGTGAATATTCATCACATAATAGTTAGGAAGTAGAAAACGTCACGTTCCCTGCGGCTCTTGTTTTGACTTGCTGTGGTTAAATCCAAGCTCTTCAGGTATCGGCAAGCTATGTTGAGCAAGATTACTCTGAAAACCCCACTCCCCGTTTCAAATGATTAACGCCAATAAATGCACAAATGAAAGAAGTAAGCTCTTAAGGGGTTGTTTTGCAGTACAATTAGCATTAATATAAAGTTGATTTTGCATATTATTGGACCTTTAATATCCATAACATTTTTAAAGTGTCACTGTTTTTAACCATTATCGTGATATTACTGTTAATCACAATTGTTTTCGCCATGATAATCGAGACACAAAATTTCAACATTCTTCTGTGGCTTTATTTGTTCTCTGTGCGCCTGATATGTTTCCTCTGGGTGTCGATGCTAAAATGTTGTACTATAGGATTCCACCCAGCCTTGTAGGATCTGAACTCCTGAATCTCAGTTTCTCCATCTTGGTCAAAGACAAACATATTTAACAGACTCATAATTTTTCTCATTTGTCAGTATAGGGATTTTAATAATGAATGAAAAAAACCACAGGGAGTAAGCATGACTCACAATAATCCTGAGGCGTACAATAGAGTTTCTTGTGAAATGTTTTCTTGTCGCTTCAAAACAGTTGTTAGCTTAATACAGTGTAAGTCATAAATCTGGGACTTGTGGCAAAGGCTGTGTCCTGTCAGGTTTCAAACAGGTTCATCCCACTTTCTCTTTTATAATATTATCTTAAGTCTGGTTTGTTTAAATACTGGTGGGTGAGTAGCAGCATTTAAATCATCATGGGTTATTATTATGAAATACGGGTTTTAACAGGAGATTTTTGCATTAAGCCACAATGTTAAATGCAAATTAACCTAATGGACTTAGAACTTTAGGAAATACATTGAATACGAAAGAATCTTGTCAACTCATATGGACATGGATCTAACCCTTGAATGGACGACAAATATGCAGCATTGTATTTTTGTTTTTGTTTTTTTTCTCTCTCTGACATCCTCTCTAGTTGGGCTACAACAATTAATCGACTAATCGCGACTTGTCAACTATAATATAATAATCTATAACTATAATAATGGATCATTGTAATTGTTAACTGGACTATACAGACTGTAAAACACATGTCAAAAGCCCTTTTTTAAAAACAAAGACAACATTTTTAAATCAAAATGTCAAAAAATAATAAACCATTTCTGATTTGCATGAATAATATATTTTTTTCCGTTAGTGACAGCCCTACTCTCCAGAAACTCTGAATATAAGAATGCATAAGAGTTTTTGTTAAATCATCCTCATCATGTTAATTTTTTTAATCTCCTTTGCTGCATCCAGAAGATGCCCAGCCATCTTCCATAAATGTATTCCAGATGTCAGCTCAATCTCTCAGATAACGGGGCCTGTTGACGTGTCATGAGAGGAGAGCTTGTTTACAAGTTTGTTGCCAGAAAAGGAGAGCTCATAATCTGCTTTTGAGCCTCCGTTTTGTAGGCTCTGAGGAACTGGTGTTTGTGCAGTCGTACTTTCCCTCACATATTTGAGGCAAACCCCGTCTTTAGCCCTCTTCACTCACTCTCTCTGGTCTCCCACAGCTCGCCCTAAAGCTATGCTCAACTTGAAGTCTTTGAGCTGCAGATGCTTCCTCTGCTCTCCTGCAAAGTTGGACAGATTTTTGGTTGTAGGAAAAACAAGTTTTTCAAGCTATTAACTGAACATGAGCGCAGTAATTATATTCAATATGTGATGCATTTTTATTTTTTCTTGAGTTTTTAATCTTGTCTGCTGCGGTGTCATTTTATGGTGTGTTTGGCCTGAAATGTGTGTAATTTATTTATAAAATATCTGAGTTTGCTCAAGACACAAAATTTTGACATCCATCAAATCAAATGAATATCACTTTGTTTATCTGTTAGAAACCTCACATGCACACAGAAAGTGGTACTGCGTGATCATCTCTTTGATCAAAAATATGTTAACTTTTTTTTTTTTTCCTAAATTTAATTAAGTATATCTTTTTACACAAGACATCATACGTGATGTATTTCTTATGCCACTACTTCATCATTACATCAGAAGCTTGATTTTGTTTTTCTGTATAACTTGTTCTTAAAAACCTTTCCAAATACAAAACCAGTACACAGTAAATGGTTTGCACATTATCCTTAAATGAATAATATCTGTTCTGTCTCAGGAACAATTTCCTCTTACTTTAACACCAGCACTGATGGCTCTCAGCTGCCGTAAAGGAAACAGTGGGACCCTCCCTGAAGAGAACATCAGTTGCCTACTGTTCATTCACTGGTACATTTTATACAGACCAGATGTGGTGGTGTTCTTGGCACACCGCTCATCCCTTCAAAACCTGAACAGTCTGACACCACCAGGAGCTTCAGTAGATTATGCCACCATGTTCCTCCCAAAAGCTATTTGGCTGAAGGATGTTATTGTGTTTTCAGGGACAAGATAAAAAAAAACAACAAAAAAAAACCCAACAACCTTTATTTGGTTATATACATGAACATAAAAACTCAGGCATTGAAAGAGTATTGTGTATTCATATTCTGAGATTTGCCTCCTGCGCACCATTGATTGTATGCCTCTCTTCCGGTTGTTTGATTCTGCACAGGGCTACCACTCGCAACAGCAAATACGTTTTCAGGCCAGTGTCTATTGTTGACTTTGCATTGTGCATTGTTGCATATGAATATTTACACAAATCAATCTATTTTATCTAATATATTAACTACAAGACTTTTCTCTTTAAGTGGGAGCAAGCTCTGCAATTCCTTTTTCAAAGCAGAAGCTAATTTCACTAAAAATGTGATTTAGGGCCTATAAATAGCCAATTAACATTCTTTTTTTAGTTTTAGGCTTATTGTTTTATTTGCGAGTTTGGAGAAGTGACTAATTCTTTACAGAATTGTTGATTTTACTGAAAATAGTGGGTTGCAGCTTTGTTTTGATATTTTACATTCCCAAGAGCTTGATAGCAGATGGGACATTGGAAATATAAGTCGATGGAGATGACAACAACAGTGGAGGTGTGGTTCGGTAGCAATTACAAGTTTAGGTTGTTGGGCAGAATAAGGTGAATGATATATATATATATATATATATAATTCCCCTGCTCACCCTCATGGTGGTCACATCCATCTCTGAGCTCGGGTCCTCTACCAGAGGCCAGGGAGCTTGAGGGTTCGGCGCAGTATCTTAGCTGTTCCTAGCACTGCGCTCTTCTGGACTGAGATGTCTACATATATATATATATATATATATATATATATAGATTCTGTCTCATCATTTCAGTATAGTTTTATTTGTATAAACTCTTTATACTCTTCCTCCATCATCACTTCATTTGACAAGAATTTTTAGCTGAAGGACCATTTCTGCTTTCTTGTGTCTAAATATACACTTTCTTGTTGGTTTGAACTGCTCGTCTCGTCTTTATCCTGTGCTGCCGGAGGTGTTAGCCCAAACAAATGTTTATTTGTGGTATCATGTAAAATGATCTTAAGCCTCCCCAGAACTCTTGCAGGAGGGTGTAGTTCAGAGAAGGCCTATAAATGTCAAAGTGTAATAGCACAGTGCTTCGATTGGCCTGTGTAGTGGGTGTCTACATAGGCGGCAACAGTTGCATTCACCATAACAAACAATAGATCAGCAATACGCACTCATCGTAGGCTTGACAGTTGGTGGGAATGGTGCCAGTTTCTGTACATCCAGAGCTCTATCAACTTGTATTTGGGAGTTGACAGTCTAAGCTCAATGGTTTTCCAATGTCTTGAGCGAACATGTGTCCCGGGAGGGTCTAGATTACTGTTATTGCAGTGATTTACAACCATCCCTAATGCATGACAGGACAAGACTGATGTCATTCTGTACAATGCTGAGAAGGAGGGAACAGCGTTACCAGTATCTGTGAGAGAGTCTTGTTGAATTGTACTTTACAGCAGCAGTAAGCATTAATTCATCATAGGGGTGTAACGTGACAGAATTTTCACGAGACAAGACAGATCACGAGGTTGGGTTCACGAGACAAGAGCGAGATGAGATTTTCGTAGTTGTTTTTTTTTTTCTTTTATTGAACCTTTTTATAACTTTAAAATTTAAGTTGTTTTAAAAAATGCAAGCCTAATAAACTGCTTTTCTTTGGTAAATTTTCTATTTACAAATCAAATATGGCATTATAAGACAATAAAGAACAACACGGTTTTAAAACTGGATATTCTCTTAAATAATAATTCTTCCAGGAAGATTATTGCAGTCTTCAGTAGTTGCATTGCAAAAACCATGTATAAGTAATTCTCGCAAGATTACTCTGTGGGTGCTCGCACAATCTTGAGGCATTTCAATCTTGCGAGATCACAAGATACGAGATATTGTCCCACCACTACCATGGTGTCCCACCATGCAACAACTTTCATCAGTTTTTGAAATGAGATTTTCCTAATCCTAGCTTTTCAGTTTGATAGCACGTGCTATGATAGTCTGTATCTGCACTTTGCCTGTGGATTTTCAGATGGATTTATGCTCTTAATAGTTTTTATACTTTTTGCTGAAATATTTCTTGGAAATAACCCAGTCTTCATTATTGTCTTTTATAAGATTTTAATGAATGTACACACGCTTTCTGTGGTTTATTATGTGCCAAGAATTGCTTTTGATGAATGTCTACACTAAGATAAATATACTGTAGTTACATCTATCACTGACCAAAAAAAGCTGCAGATTTTGACAAAATCACTCAACAATGAGGAGAAATGATGTTGCCCAATATTTTCCCACCCTAAAAGATGCTATGTTGAAGAGATAATCTGCCCTATTCAGCTGTCACTTATGATAGTCCAGTGGAGTTATAACATCATGTTTGCTCATTATTTGCTTCTGTACAGGTACCATGAATTGGATCTTCACAAGAGCCTGAGGGACAACCTAAGCTACAAAACATTAATTGAGTATCCTGTGCTGCATGTTGTACTGAAGAATCACTGGAAAGACTATCCACTGAAGGGACCAGGTAAAACATCTTACCTAAGATTTCTTTCTTAACATTGCTTTTGCTTACAATAATCGTCCAACAATACTAACTACTCACACAAATATCTCTCCATTTAATGTCTTCCTAACATTTTCTGCATGTTTCTCTTGTGGCCTCTATTTATGAGTTTTGCTTGAAAAATATTTACCATGATTTCTTTTATTTTTTTGGTTTGATTACATTTTTTTTTCTTCTTTTGTATTAAAACAAATAGATATGGCGTTTGATAGTAATTTCATAAACAAGACATACTATTTTATTTAATTTTATTAAACCTTTATTTTACCTGGAAAAACATTAAGACCTAATTCTTATTTACAAAGTTGGTCTGAGATTTTGCACAGGCCTAACCCAGAATGACTCAAACCCCAGTGAACCCAAATAGGTGATTATTGTAGTGCCAGTTTAATTTATAACTTACTGAATTTCTTCTGACTTCAAAAACACTGTTTTCAACAAGGGCTACCGAAGGTTAAACTCCAGAGTTTTCAGTACATGATGAGACGTATATGAGGCGTCTTAATAGATCCAGAAGTTCTAAACTCGACCACCACAATCCACTGTTCTGATTCCAGCTGCATTGTATCATGTCCTGGTTTCTTCAGCTGAGACTTTTAGACTCCCTGTTCTTATTTTTCACTATGGCAACACCAACCCAACGGAAATCAGTGTGTTCTGCTCAGCATCACTCTCACCAGCTTAACCTCAACAGCAGCCACAGCCAAAAAGAGGATCAAACATGAGTCCCTCTTAAACATAGGCCTTGTGATCTGTAAAATGACAGATTAGATTCTAAGAGGTCACCATGTGCATTTTATCCTCCTCTCAACATTTCAATAGATATATAACTCTTGATAAAGTTACATAGAGAGCATATAGGATGTGGTGTAACTGTGTATTTCTCATTATGACTATACAAGACCACACTCAGCCCTCTATCATTACCCAGTCAGACTCAGACCACCAGAATGACGAATGGGATAATTTTAGTCTAAGAGTGTGTGTTTTGTACTGATAAAGCTTTGGTGCCACAGTCCTTCTCTATTATGTCAACCATCAAAACATCCTGATAATGGCACATGCCAGGCCTGGGAACACATACAGGAAGTGATAACTAGCGATTGGACACAGTAACCATATGCAGTAATGATAAAGACACACAGGAAACTTCTTGGAAAGATATATGTACAGAAAAAAGTATGCGAAACCTAAAAAAATAACTAAAAGGGTGCACAGATACCTGGTAAACATGCTCAAAATGTGCTTTTGCTGATAGAAATATATGCTAATAACTACAAAAACATTGGACATGATCTCCAAGTTGTTTGTTATAATATGGTGTTTGGTTTAAATCTAAAATGTCTCTCTGACCTGAATGGTCACTACCTAAACCTCGGCACCTGCACCAATCATGAATCACTTCTAGTGCAGCCTCTGCAGCTTCGTCTATATGGAGTAGAGATGGACCAATACTGATCCTGGTTTCAAATATCAGCGCAGATTCTGAATAATTTGCTGAATCCGGTATCTACTCCAAACTATCAGTTCAGCTGATATCCTGGTTAGGCCTGTAAATTGTTATATAATGTAATAAGATTTTTTACTGGCCCTTGTTGGCAAAGAACATCCGTGATGTGAGAGGTTTTATTCAAACAAAGCTGTTCTGTAGTTGGTTGAAAGATAATGAACATTTGAATCAGTTTTTTTATTTATTATTTTTGTTCTAAGTAACTTTTTTTTTGCAAGAAAACTGTTAGGGGACTTTTTGGCCATAAAAGTAATTGAGCATTGTTGGGTAAATGGTGTATTATAGCCATGCATTTTTGTAACTCCCCAGTCTGCAGGGAGATGGCATTTGGGAATAATTGCTTATAACTCACAATTAACATTTTACAGTCATTATTTCAGAGTCTTTCATTCACACATGCCCTCCCTGCTTTATTGCATAACTAATTGCTTGGCACTAGGCCTCATTGTGGAACAAGCATGAAGCCAAAAATCGCGTCATCTTTTGCAGCATGTCTTTGCACTCTTTCTGTAGCTGTTAGCGAATGCCTTCAACTCAGACCTAAACATTTTCATCATGTATGCATTACGCCCATCTCTTGTGTTTTTGTGTTTGGCTGGAATTCAACACATTTTATGTGTCCTGAAATGTTTTACAAACGTACAAATAAGATCATTCTCTTCCAGTGGAACAATCGTCAAACGTCAGTAATACCACTGAGAGACTGAACCATCACAAAGAGGACAAGTCGTCGACAAAAACATCTAATGTCAGAAATGGATCATCGGAAATCAGTTCACCACAAGCAAAACGTGTGAAACGAGAAGACATGGAGAAAGAGAAGGAGGAGGGAGAACTGACTGAAAGCAGTGACGAGGACGAAGACAGTAGCTCATCTGATGAGAGTTCTGATGCAAGTGAAGGACCAACTGAAGAGAGAAATGTCCCTATGGATGTGTCAAATTATATGGTTGCAAATGGTGTGGAAAGTGTCAAGAACAACCAGAGAGAAGGCAGCAGTGAGAGCAGCAGCCATGACCGGAGTGAAGGCAGCAGTGAGAGGAGCAGCCATGACCTGAGAGCAGGCAGTGGTGAGAGGAGCAGCCATGTCCAAAGTGAAGGTAGCAGTGAGAGGAGCAGCCATGACCTGAGAGCAGGCAGCAGTGAGAGGAGCAGCCATGACCTGAGAGCAGGCAGCGGTGAGAGGAGCAGCCATGACCTGAGAGCAGGCAGCGGTGAGAGGAGCAGCCATGACCTGAGAGCAGGCAGTGGTGAGAGGAGCAGCCATGTCCAAAGTGAAGGTAGCAGTGAGAGGAGCAGCCATGACCTGAGAGCAGGCAGCAGTGAGAGGAGCAGCCATGACCTGAGAGCAGGCAGCGGTGAGAGGAGCAGCCATGACCTGAGAGTAGGCAGCGGTGAGAGGAGCCGTAATGACCAAAGTACAGGCAGCAGTGAGAGGAGCAGCCATGTCCAGAGTGCAGATAGCAGTTAAACATGCATATAAGAGACATGTCTGGTGCTCCACATGGCACAGTGTGTTGAGGTCAACAGAAATGACAATAACAATTGTAACCAGCATAGTTTGGTTTTTTTATTGCAGATTAACAATGGCATTCAGATTATGATTTCTTTAGTGATTAAAATATACATGTACCTAATTTATAAAGAAATTGAAAGTGAAAGGGATGAACTATTTTCTCAGTATTCTCTGTTGAAATTCTTCTAATAAGATGGGAAAAAAATACATCTGTCTTATTAAAAGAATTTCACAAGTTAATAAAAGAAAAAAAACAGGATGAAGTTTCCAAATATATTTTCTCTGTATTAAATTGTTTTGGTTCACTTGGAATAATACTTTTGTATATGTGTGTACATCTCAACCACTAAAGGAAGACAGAAAACTGGTTTGCTAGATGTACTATGTAGGCCATGTTAGTCTCTCAATGCTTTTGTCACAGGATTTCTCCAAAGGCATCAGTCTCTGTTTTCCATCAGCTAATAAATGTTGACGTGGGCATTCTCGTTTTTCTCACACCTTCATGTGTGAATATGCTTACGCATGAAGGCCTGCACAAAGTGCGTTCTTAACTGGTGTCCGTTCATTACCACAACACAGTTCCAGTAATAACTGATGATGCGGCCAGTTGCTGGGGCCTGTGTTCATAGACGTGTTTTTATAACCCATCCGCTGGACGTTAACCCCTGTGGACGCACTGCTTTTGATGTCTGCCCCGTGATGACGTAGTTTCCACTCTTTTGCAACAGCAGCAATGAGCTCACACGAGAATGTGTTCATCTATAAAGAACAATTACATTGCTTTTCAGTCATATTGGATATGTGTGTGTCAATATACATTAATTAGATGCGGTCAGGTCACTGTTCATTTCTTCTTTCTTTTGTATACTGCATATATTGTTTTAAGTATGTCAAATTCACTCTTGTATTATACGTATTACAGTATTTTAATGAATATATATTAATTACAGAAATATATCTATATAGATATATTATTTTGGCTTTCGACTATACAGAAGGGTGGTTGGGTATTTTGCTGACACATCTGTTAAATTGGATTTGAGTTAATACCACTACTTAAGACTAAATTTTCTAGCTCAATAAATTTTCTCAAAACAACCACACAAAAGCTGAACTTTTTTATGTTCCCCAAAATAGTCTTTTACTGTGGAATACAGGCGTTTGCAATAACGTGCAATTGAACTCAATTGCTCTTTTGGAGGTTTCAAGGCTGTTTTTAGATTTCAATTAGTCTTAATTTGGTGGCCAGAACATAATTATACTGTGTGCAAGCTGGTATTATGAGATATGCTTCAGCACGTAGCTCTGTTGCAGCCCTCAATGACTTGTGAAAGTAGGCATTATACCACACATTTTGACACAAAAGTTAGTGTTTTGCCATGCATGGACATAGTACTAGTTGTGATTCTAAGTATAGTTTTCCTATAAACTATACTTTTTTGTGTGTATTTTGTGCAGTGTTCACAGTTATTCATGTAATTTCACCAGTACAGGTTACACATGTGAGTTAAAATTATTGCATCATTCCATGGCAGAATAAAAACTTGTGTCCAATCTGAAACAATGTCCATAGATTTACTGGAAGCTGTCCTGCAGGGTTAAGCACCATTGGTTTTCTTGGGCTAGCAGACCAGTTTGGTCACTGTGATCACCAGACAGAGATCCCAGTAAGTAACTTTTTGGCCGGAAGAGATTCTTTTGCTCCCTGTGGTCCGTCTTGTCTTGGTCCAGCTTTTAGGAGCGAACTAGTTTTATTTGTGATTTATACACTCCTGATCAAAAGTTTAAGACTAGTTGAATAAACGGCAAAAGTTACATTTTGCATGGTTGGTTCCTAACAAGGTTCTAAGAAGCTTCAAGAAGCACCGAGAAATGGGGGTTGAGACCAAAATAAAAAGTAAAAAAAAGTTAAGAAATTCAAAACTACTGTCCTACTGCGTCCCACCTCAGCCGTGATGGCGCACTGCTATAGGCTCTGCTTAAGCAGCTCAACAACCCAACCACGTTCAAAAATGTTTTTTGCCTTTACCATCAGAACATAGTGCCAGTGTGAATATCTGACAGAAAATGACGCTGAATCTACATTTTTGCACAGATTTTGGCTTTTAAATACATGTGGTCCTAAACTTTTGATCAGCTGCAGAACACCCTATTTCAGTGTAATTGTTGTTTACTCCAACTTTTTTTGTCTCACTTCCATGTCTTGGTGCTTTCTGAATCTCTACTTGGAACCTTGTTAAGATGCAACCATGCAAAATTGGACTTTTGCCATTTATACAACAGGTCTTAAACGCAGGACTGTATTATTCAATTTTAAAGTAACCTCAAGATGCTCCAGTACTATTTAAAAAAAAAAAAAAAAAAGAATGTTCTTTTGTTGCGTTTTCCTGATTGAAGCATCTTAATAGATTCTATATAATAGTAATTTATGTGTTGACCACATGTTATTTTGAAAAAACAAAAAACTTTGTAGACAGTATACATACTCTCAGTTATAAATCATAGTTGTTGTAAAAGGTAAATACTCATACAAAAAAATTATATTGCTGATTTTTTTTTTTGGCAAATAGCAGTTTTAATGGGCACAACTGTCACAAAGGACAAGCCCTGCAATTATATGAATATTACCTTTGCAAACAACAAATCCGTGCATATCCATGGGATCTTTGCTAAAATACTAATGCTCCTTCAACATGATCTGAATCTTTCTTCATTATTTTTTATCCATTTTCTTTCCTGAAAAGATTTGGCAGTTGTTTTTGTGAACTTGTTGTTTTTGACTTGAACAAACACAGAAGTTATCCACTACAATGCCTGCTGCTTTTCATCCCAGTCAGACTAGTTGTAGCTACAGATGATCCATTGTGTTGAGGTTTCCGAAGTCCTATGCTCAAATATAAACAGTTTTGTTAAACCCTGGAACTGTTTGTATTTGTATCCCTATAAATTATTCTTGTTATTAATACGCAGACATAAGGTTGCTTTTTTTGTTGGTTCAACTTTAAAGTCTTCCATGATGCGTTCTTTTGTCCCTATCACTGATTAAAAGTGCCCTAACTTTTCTGTTTTTAGGTCTGATGCTACCTATTTGATGTTTTTGCTTTATGTAGAATGTTCCATGGTATGGCATTACGCTTTTCTATGAGACCAGGTAGGTGACAACCCCTGGTAACAAGTCAGATCTGGGTATTTGAGCAATAAAAACCTGTGTAATTGAATAAATACTAGTTAATACAGCGGAACATTACAGGCCTAGCATTAGCAGCTCCATGGAGACAAGCAGGTTCTGGATTTTCCAGCAGAAATGTTACATAGTACACCTTTTTTAAAAAATGCTAAAGAAATAAGAATTTGAAGAGAAAGTATTGGAGGTGAATTTATGAATTCAGCCTAACTCCCCCTTAGCCTTATATGCAGTGGAAACCAGGCAGCAATTACCCAGCATGGGGCAGACGAAAGAGTTGGAAAATACATCATTCATGTCACTTGAGTTTCACAGAGATGTCGGGAAATTGCTGATTAAAAGACCCACTGCTGCTCAAAGATTCACATGATGGGTTTCACTCCAGCCAAGAGGGTTGGTAAAGTTGTTAGATGGAGAATGAGTAACGGCTTACGTGACACATCACTGGAAATTTTCTGGAATTATTATGTAGCATCAACTCACATGAACCCACTGTTGCATCACTAGACCTTCCAATGTTTAGGAAGCATTGTTATGGAATTTAGTTCAAAAAGTTATATCATCTGATGAAGACTATGAAGATAATCATAATCATTTGATATACGTAATAATTATTTGCACTCTTGACCACATATGAAAATACATTTTTATCTCAAAGAGAACACAAAAATGCCATTTATCAGGTATAATGTCAAAAAATAAACAATGTCAGATTTTAATAATACACTTTATTCTAAATGATAAAATGATAAAAGCCTTCAGGCACCATATTTCAACATTTATTTGCTTGGTAATGTATTTAACCCTTGTGGTCTCTTTGTTTGAGCAATCCACATTTGGTCAAAAGCAATATACGTTTTCATATCAGGAAATAATACTTATTTTATTTTTAAATTTTGCATAAATTGTATGTTAGGTGATGTTTTGGCCCATGACAGTTTCTTAGCGATGAAATAAAAAAATAAAACAACAAATCTAGATGGGGTCAGATGGACCCAGAGAGCAGGAGGGTTAGAAAATGTCAATGTACAATAGAAATAATTGTTTGACTGGTCGACTAATCGAAAAAATAATTGCTTACTGGTCAACTACTAAAATGATCAGGCCTTGTTCAGATCGAGGTTTCAACTGTTGATGATTAACAATATTTTTTGTATCTGTTCTATTGACTGATGAGTTAAAGATAAAGGCATGCAAGAATATATTATTTTGGTTAAAGGTGCACTATGTAATTTTTTTCTGAAGAGGCAATCTTCCACTTGCTTGCCTCCATGGAGAATGGAACGTAAGGTTCTGCTGCAGAATTGTATTAAACATATCTGTCTTTCACATGCATTCTTACAGTCTTTTTTTTTTTTTTACCTGTAACTCTTGGCCTGGTGACGTCACCTGTTTGTCTGAGGGGAGATGGATGCGTTAAATGACATACATTCCTGGCAAAGCAATCCTCATGGAGATAAACAGGTGGCGGACCCTCCACTAACAAAATTACAAAGTTATAAAAGTTGAAAATTACAGAAAGTAGAGCTGAGTTCTAAAATGGAATCCCTTGGTGATGTCCCTTGGTGGTGGCGGACCCTCCACTAACAAAATTACAAAGTTATAAAAGTTGAAAATTACAGAAAGTAGAGCTGAGTTCTAAAATGGAATCCCTTGGTGATGTCATCAATGAGTGACAAAAATGCAGGGACAAGTTACACACAACTGACATAATTTTCTGACAGTTTTACCAATCATTTAACAAAATACACGTTATTAGCTACTATTATTTGTCAAAACATCCATATTGTGTAATTTATATTTATAATATAATTAATATGTTGGCACTTATTTACATAATGGTTGCTAGGGAAGGCAAGGCAAGTTTATTTGTAGAGCACAATTTGTACAGAAGGCAATTCAAAGTGCTTTACATAGCAGGAAGAACTGCATTAAAATAAAGACATACAGTATCATTTTTTAAACGCTTTAAAAGAGTGCAGATAAATCTTTCAGTTCTATGCATGACAAAACTGTTTTTAGCCTGGATTTAAACATTGGCAGAGTGGAGGTCTGTCTCACCTCTTGAGGAAGATTGTTCCAGATTTTAGCTGCATAAAACTGAAATACTGATTCCCCATGTTTAGTCTTGACTATGGGCACCAGCAAGAGGCCCGTCCCTGAGGACCTTAGTCAGAGCTGGTTCATACGGCACTGACATGTCAGAGATGTACTTTGGTGCTTGGCTGTGGAGAGACTTAAACACAAGCAGAGCTGCTTTAAAGTCAATTCTCTGAGCCACAGGAAGCCAGTGCAGAGACCTGAGCTCAGACTAATGTGATTGTACTTCCTGGTTCTAGTCAGGACTCGAGCAGTAGTGTTCTGGATGTACTGCAGCTGTTTTACAGCTCGTTTGGAGAGGCCAGTGAACAGGCCGTTACAGTAGTCTAACCTACTGGAGACAAATGCATGTATGAGTCTCTCCAAGTCTGATTTAGACACTATACTTTTGATTCTAACAGTGTTTTTTAGATGGTAAAAGGCTGTTGATGTTATTGACTCGGTGTGGCTGTCAGAGTTCAAGTCCATTATTACCCCTAAGAGATGATTGCTGACACTTTCTCTTTGTTTCTGCGGGGCACAGACGATTTCCATCTGAGAAAGTTGTTTTGCATCCACACATTGATCTGTTGAATGGAGTGACAGAGTGAATCCACTGGTCCATATTCACCTGCCGTCACTGAGACATAGATAAGAGTGTCACACCCAGTTCTCTAGTCTCTGTGAGAGGATCCCATGATCAACAGGGTCAAAAGCAGCACTCAGATCTAACAGAATTAAGACTGAGGCTTTGCTCGCGTTAGTGTTCAGGCGGATGTCATTTGTCACCTTGATAAGAGCAGTTTCAGGGCTGTGATGAGGTATAAAACCTGTCTGGAAAACATCAAATGAGTTGTTTATTAAGAGGAAGTCAGTGAGATGGCAGATTTGAGATGGGACCATAATTTTTCAATACTGTGGCATCAAGACTGCTCTTCTTTAGGAGGCTTGATGACTGCAGTTTTCAAGGCCCTTGGGAATGTTCCAGACTGAAGCAACATGTTAACTATGTGAGTGAGTGGTGCTAACAAACTGCTCAGAACAGACTTCAGAAATCTAGAGGGTAACACACTACATGTAGACTGGTGATGAGATCTTGGACAATTTTTTCAGTTACAGGTGCAAAGCTCTAAATGTGTAGGTGGTATTAGGGTTATTAATTGGACTGTGGAATTTATGGCATTTTATTGCCCTGAACCTTGTCATTAAAATACTGCAAACTCATTGCACATAGCTGTGAAAATTTGTTCTAACAGCAGTTGAACTGGGAACAGTTATTGAATTACCTCTGCCTATGTCACATATACGTTCATGTCCAACCAGGAGGTAAAACGTCACCAGAATTATCAAACTGGGGGAAAACAAGGCACCACTTTTCACATTTTTCTCTCTTGCAAACTTTTTAATTGTGAGAATATACATGAAATACATTATGTTAAATATTTTAACTTGATGGATCAGACTAACTTGATCAGCAAGGCCTATGAATGGATTTTCATATCAGAGGACTAAATTATTTTTCCCACATCTGTTTATAGTCAACCACAAAGTAAACTGACTTGTCTCAACTGTTACCGACTGTGTAATCAATCATACAAAAAAGAACGCGCAAACTGGACAATGCAAACACACAGCCAATAATTCAATTAAAGTCCAGTAAAAGTCATTGTAGCGTTGAGGAGTCAAACCCTGTATTTAAAAAGCTAAATGGACCCATGAGAGCATTGAAGCCCTTAGGTAACTACTCACTGATGCTGTGACCTCATTGGACAATAGGGGGGTCAAACTGTGCCAACATTAGCTCAGCTGCTGACGCTCGGTGCTGCGTTAGAACGCTTTCACTTCAGTGCCCTCGCAGCTCAAGTGAGATGCCTCTTGCCTTATCATTGTTGATGCTGTGTTGGGTAAATCAGAGAGGTGGCCACCCGGAGCTCTCTGGGGACACTCGGTCATGTCCAACTGCCTGGCCATCAGCCCCTCTTATGTAATTTCACATAGAGATTTCATGGGTGTGTTACAAGGTTTACATCATTGTGCGTTTTCCTGTGTATTTATTCATGTTTGTCCAACGCCCAAATTTGTCATTTAAAAAAATCTGCAGTTTTTTAAGTCTTTGATTGCTTTTCTGTACTTTGTCCAGCAGATGGTGCCAGTAAAATTTGAAGTGCCTTAGACCCTGCTTCTTGCCCCTCTGTTGCTTAATACATGCATATACCTGCAGCTGAAGAGGTTAAAAAGCTGACATCAGTGCAGTACAGTTTCCAGATTGAAGTAATGACCACTGTTGTTGCTGTAAGCTCCTGTTTGCATAGCATTACGTAGTCCATGATGAAGGTTTAATGCTAATGTCTTTGTCATATAAACAGTTCTGGGTTAAGGGAATGAGGTAGCTGCTGAGTGATTTAATTGCATGGCGCCTGTGTGTGAGAGGCTTGTTTGTCTCTGTGTCTGAGCAATAGTTTTTACAGGTTGGCCCGATGTTGCCCGGACTTCACAGTTTATTTCCAACAATAAATGTGATCCCTTGGTTCCTGGAGAGAGTTTAGACAGCAGGACGATGAGGCTGTCAGTGCATTATGAAGGAATGCCACGGATGAAGACCTAAAGGACTGCTCACATAACATACAGACACTATTGCATAACCAAGTTAACTGCATTGTGTTAACAAGACAAGTGGCAGTACCCTGTGAAGGGCCAGAAGTAGCACTTTCTCCCTTGAGGCTACTGAACAGGACACCAGCAAAGAGGGCACAGTGGGAGTGTTGTGTATGTACATCCAGACATGGCTCATCTCTGTGATTAGGTAAAACTTTAATGTGAGGAATGTGTGCACAGTGGGCACATCCTGTGCGATATGCACCACTCAATCAATGACTCTTTTATTCAAGCTCTTTTTAATGTTTAAAACTGTTTTCTTCAGCAGTTCCCCACAGTTGTACTGATAGATCAAACACTTCATAAAGACAGGATTTAAAATAGGCTGTGGACTGGAGCGATATAATGGCTCTGTGAATATAATTTGGGAGTATTTGTGTATATTTGGAAAGTCTTCATAGCTAAAGTGAACATGTTGCTCAGAAATATTTTCCAACATCTGCCGCCCATCAGGATGTCTGCTTTCTGAGCCACTGCTGCATTCCTGAGCCGCTCCCTCTACCTGGATCAAAAAAAGAAAGCGTTCCCTGTCGTTGCCCCTGAGCTCTGCTCCTCTAACCCTCTTAAACTGTACGGTTGGTATTTTGCACCAGGTGCAAGCATCTGTCATCTGACCCAAACTGAAGACAAATAACACAAGGGTTAATTTGATTCTCACAGATGGCAAAAGTGCTTTGAAAGACACATGGGGCTAGTTTGGGCACAGGTGAACCTAAAAATGGAAAATGCTGCTGCAATATGATCTTATGCTAACTTGCTGTACTAAAGAGGTTTATGCCTCCTGTATTGCTTCCTCATAATAATTCTTACAATTTAGCACATGGAATCCTTCCTTCCCTTCAGGGCTGTTTACAACTGTTTAGTGAACATGCGCTGCTGGAGCCAGCTGAGGCCAGTGCACCTTGTTCCCCTTTATTCAGTTGCTGCTAATGAATTAGGTCAATTTGGCAAGGCTACGTGTGAAAAAGCGTAACCAGGAATGCATTCTGTTCATACAACTAATTGTATACAATAATAGTCATTGTGTGTCCTGCATGATGTCTAATCCCAGCCCATTCAGAGCAGCACTTAAGATTCTTGGCATACTCCCATACTCATTGCTACTCATGGACTTAATCTTTTTTTCCCTCTCAGAAGCAGTCAAGTGTATGGCTTAGCCAGCTCAAGTGAAAGCAAGCCAGAGCATTTCAGAATGGCATTCCAAAGCGCACAAAGTCAGTGGAGACTTTGTTATATAAGAACGGACTGACCCTTCTCAGTGTCTGCCTTAAAATCTGTTAGGTCTAAAAAATGTGTCATGAGGACTGTCTGAGAAATTAATACAACCTTTCCCATGTGGGTACTGAATCTTGTTCAAGACCAAGATTAACACAGAGAGACAGAGTTGTTATTTCATAAATAAATCAGTTTTATTTGTAACATATAAAATTAAATCAATTTTACAATTTATTCCAGTATGACACTTAATATTCAAATAAAGTAGCTACACTTTTGATAAATAATATTAATAACAATAATAAAAACATTCATTCATCCTTAGACATGTTTCGCTTTGTCTTTTTTGTTCAGGAGGTTCAATAGCTGCCACAAAACATGAACAGTAATGCCCACGTCATGAAGAAAAATGAAACCACACACTTGTCAAACAAGTCGAGGGGAAACATTTCAATGTCTTATTTAGAAGGTTTAAGGATGGTCTGCTAATTGAAATTGCGCATGTGCATATCTTCATATTCACACACAAGTCTACAGTTTGGGTCCTGTCCAAATGCAAAGGATCAAAATATACACAGTGAATTGATATCAGCAACTAAGATACATGTACAAATATTAGTTACATCTTGCTCCATAACGAAGCTACTCATGATGCTCCATTAATATGAAGCAGTTGGTAGTAAGAATGCTGAAAGTCACAGCAAACAGTGCACTTCATAAAGTCCTCATGATGTAAGCCCACAATTCCTTGGGAATCTAGTTACAACAAGAAGTTGGTAGTCAATTGAAAGTCTATTTACACCCCTACATTCAATGGTGAGTGGGGTTGTCCACCAGTTGTGCTCAGTCTCTGAACTTGTGGATGTCATTGGAGAGACGGTAGAAAGGGTATGAGGCTTCGTTGGCATGGGGACAGTTGTAAGTGCACTTGCAGGACTCGATCATCATGATGTTCTTGTTGAAGGTCTCGCCATCTTCACAACGGAACTTGACTCGAATGGTTCTGGTGTCATGGGGGGTGCAGCATCTGCCATCCACGCAGGCTCCACAGTATTTGGGCCTGTACTTCTTGAGGCTTGAGCAGCCGGCATATGTGAATTTCACTGGCTGGCTAGACTTCTTTGTTCTGCTGCACTTTTTGCCTTTCTGTAAAACACAAACCAAAATCAAAAATCAATATTAGACTTTGACTGAAAACTTGTTGGATTTTATTGTAGGTCTGACTTTGTATCTCTCTAGACTATGGTGCCTTGAGCTTACCTTGAGGCTGGAGTAAGGTGACTGGGTGCATGGGCGCACTTCACAGATCCTTGTCTCTTTGACCAGCTTGCATTCACTGTTGTTGGTGGTGACTCTGGTGGAGATGCCTGTTCCACAACTCTTGGAGCACTGAGACCAGGGCGTGGTTTGGACGATGCACTTCTGGTTGTCAAACATCTGTACCTCAGGCTGTTGTCTGTATGCTGTCATTAAAACATTAAACAGATTATTAGCTTTTTGCCATTGATTGTTTCTCCATAAAACTTCAGAAAAGTTTAAGCTTTCTTCTTACCTGGTAGAGACTTTAGTCCACCCTTGACAATTGCAATGAGCTCATTTCTGTTTGTGAGGTCTCTCTCCAGTTCCTCATTCAGCAAATCTTTGCCAAAGATCTTCTCCAAGATGTCTATCTCCTTGGTGTCATCACACACCCACTCCTCACAGCACTGGCCTGGCACCTTGACCAGTCTTGGGTTGGCACAGCCCAGATTGGGCAGAGAGAGTTCCTGTGGGCACAGTGGGACACATCCCACTGCTCCATCGATGCATGTGCACTGGTGTTTACAGTTGGGCTGGAAGCTCTCTCCATTCTGGTAAATCTTGCTGTTGTACTCGCAGGGTCTGCCCTCTGACTTGGCTGCAGAAAAAGAAAACACATGCAAAGGAATGTTATTCTTTCCTGCTCAGCTCCAAGACTTCTGCTCAAGACATCACATGGCTGCCAGATAAGGATCAGTTAAACTGTGAAATTCTTCAGGCTGTTAACGGGTCTCTTTCCACAGTAGGTTGTCTGTGCTTTGAGGTTTAGACTTAAGTTTCCCCCCATCTACATTCCACACTGTTGAACTAATGCAGATCCCAATAATTTAGCGCCCACTCTATTTAACTAGCCTAATCAAATACATAAAACAAATTGAATGGAAATGTCTTGTACATACCTCGACATATGCCACGAGTTGTAGCAAGAGCAAAGCTGGCTCCGAAGTTGCACTCCAGTCCTTTCGTGTGGTCACAAGGCTCGGTCAGGCTGCAGTCCTCGTTCAGCTGTCTGGCGCACACTTTGCAGCAGCTGCAGCCGTCCAGGACCACGCTCACGCCGGGTGCGCACTTGGGCATCTCAAGTGGACACTCGCACACAGCGGGGCAAGAAGAGGAGAGAACCTGGGCAACCAAACAACAAAGCCACGCGTTAACACAACACGTTCACTCACTTTTGTTAAGTAGTAATAACTGCTAGAACCAAACGCAACAAAAACTCACCAGGTTGAAGCTCCCAAGAAAGAAAACGGCAACACTAAGCATCAGCATGTTGAAAAAATGTCTTTGCGTCTTGTCCAAATCCTAATCAAAATGGAAAGCAGTCTTCAAATGAATCCGTAAATCCCTTCGCACTGTCGTCTGTCTTGTCTCGTGGTGTGTTCGCGTCGTAGTCTCTCGTGTTAAAGGCTCCTCGGTTTAGAGTAGTTGAAGCTCTGGGTAAAGCGCTTGCAGTCTGCTGAAGCACGGCCACCTCCGGACTTATATACGGTTGTGGGAAGCTGACGTCGTCTCTGGGCTGCCTGCTGAACTGTTCCCAAACTATGTCAGGAATGTTTCTCGGCGCATTTTCCATCCAAGACCTAAGCTCCACCCTGTCTAAAGCTTTCTATTTTTTTTTCTTCCCATCTCCTCTCAAATGGATTTTTCCCCCCTGGATCCAATCTCAGCACACTTTTCCGTCTCACATTTTTCTCTCTTGTTTGTCCATTCCTTCACTTTCCTCTTCTACTATTCAAAAGCATCTGTGAATTTCATAATGAATAAGCGGCATTATGAATAAAGTACCCCCCTTTGACATAGTATGTTGTTTTTTTCTCTTACATAAGTCGCACAAGAATACGTTTCGCTGCTGCGACAACTGCTGTCTGTGCGTATTTACGCGTGTTATACTTTTGTTGATAAGTGAATTTTGAATTGATAAGTACGTTTAAAGCAGACTTCTGTGGATACGTTTAAAATAGTACGTTCTCTGTGAGTCTTCCAGGTGTGGGCAGAAATACGTTTAACAGTGTCTATTTCTGGCCGTGCAGTGCCTTTATTCAGAGAAGCTAAGCGTTTCCAGATGCGCACCGGAGCTCAGACGTAACAGTATTGCCATATTTGGTATGGCAGTAGCCTACATTATTAACATATTTCTCTTCCTTTGGTCAGCAGACCACAAAGCATTCCTGTGACAGCTTAAAGCCTTGTTAAAATGTTCTTCAAGGAATGGGAAATTCCTTCGCATTTATACCCAATTTTACTTTTCACGCAATAATGTTCGGGGGGAGTTAGTGTTAGAGTTCTGTGATTCTGTTTTCCACTAGACAACTTGGTGGGGGGAGACAAACATTTGATCTCTGTTCTTTAGTCTAAATAAGACTCACCGGAGATGAAACGAGGGATTTGGAATGCGTTAATTATGATTGATGCGTGAAGACGACACTGTTCTTATGTAGGTAATTAAACATCGGTTGCAATCTTTTTGGATTCGTATAGACTAAATAAGTTCTGTGATTGGAGAACTCCTCCGGACCGGTGAGTTCACAATTTACTAACTGATTGCAATTGTGCACAACAGGATTAGTAGTTGCACCAGTTTGTGGTGTGTGGTGCATAACAATGAGGTATATTTTTAAGGATTTAACTTCCATTTTATAACACTAGATGGAGGTGTGTTAAGATTTGTGTAATTTCCATCTTCCTTACACACCACATTACCTTTAAAATGCGTAAATGCGTAAAATCTTTAGCATTGTAGAAAATGCAAATCTTGTGAACGTTTTGCTTTGCAGCCTCTCACCTCAGTGTTGGTGCTGGTGGGACGTTTGGGGGTGTGTCTCGGCCCACGTGCGCCTGTGGCTGCACAGAGTGGCCTACTCTGATGCTGATTCCACCCAATGTTTGCGACTTAAAGGTGTCCATGTGTCTCTTTTTCTTTTTTTTTTGAAGGTTAGAGCTTATCTGTGTGGAGAGTGGAGAACTGATGAGGTAAATTTATTGGTTCTTGTGATTTTTATCATAACTTGATCCTCACATGCCTCCCCTTATGGGGAGTCTAGTAACTGTCCCGGTATGATATGAACATTCACTAATTCTTACTGTTACTAGGCTTGTCCTTTATTGTGGAATATTGTAGGCAAAGAAATCACATATAAATGGAGACGAGCAGATGTTCCTCAAATGTTATTGTGCACTTGATTTGCAATGCCATTTCAGCTCCAAAGCTTTGTTATCAGAGTTACGCATTCATTGCTTATATTCTGTCTTAACTTTTTTTTGTCATATATAGACAATATAGACAAAGGTTTGTTTGTCATTTTGAAAGCTGTAAATGGATAATATCAATATAAGAAGTAAATGAGAGCCAGCCAAGAAAAAAAAGAGATGGATGAAGAGAAAGAGTAAAGGATGTAGAGAATTATGGAAAGCAATTCTAGAAAGGGAACAGCCAAAATAAAAAGAAAAAATGGATGAGGTCATAACATAAACATACACTGAAGCATACTAATGAAATATCCCTTTAGGAAATAGGGCTGTCATTGTACGTCATCCAAGTCGTCATTTTTATTCCATAATTAGATTTACTTCAACATTTCCAAAGGATGTACGTCTCTAATAATTGCCCTGGTCTAATTGTTTCCACTCAGGTCAACATGCACATATTATGGGTAATATGAGGGCTTTCTTGGACCTCAGGGGTAAATGAGCAGCTCCAAATCTTTTGACTTATTTTTGACCTCATTGTATGGAACACTGTAGTTACATGTACTTCAAAACGTATTGACTTATATACTTGGAGACAGTTACATTAAGAAATACGTCCCTTTGACCGATGAAGCAGAACAGGACAGCTTTCTCTGTCTAAACATCAGATTCCAGTGTGCTATATTGAAGACAAATGCCATAACTTTGAGTATGTTTATAATAGCAACACTTCCTTTGGTTGTCAGGTCATGGAGCACAGGAAGTCTGTTATTTAGAAGCTGACATTAAAATATGTATCAAAGTATGACCATTACAGGAAACAGAAATCAAAGAAATACTTTTGTTTATCAATTATTGTCACACATTTGAACATTGTGTTCCAGAGTAAAATAAAATAACATACCAGGCTGACATTATTGCTGAGTTAAAACGTTTTAGATAAGTGAAGCAACAATAAACACAATGTTATCTAGATTTTAGCACAGACAGAATTCTTACTTTAATTTTTGTGTAAAAGTTTGCCCTCTCACATCTCACTGTCAAAAATAACAAAAGAGTGCTTCTGAAATGGTAATCCTGCAGTGAAACATGTCTGCCATTTATCTCCTTATTAATTATGGCCATGATGAGTTTAAGAATGTGCAGAGTATCAGTCTGTGTGTAACCAAGGGTCAGCCACATTTTAATAAAACATGGTAATTGGCATAATTTTGCTACTTAGACAATAAATAACTATGTGTTTTATTTTCCTATTATCACATTATTACAAATATATGTTTATATTATCAAATTTACTGGAAGTAGTTTAAAGGGAAGGGGACATATGCAAACCATTTAACCATGTTTTTGATTGATTCAAGCATGTTTGAGTAATCTGTTCTGTATTTGATGCTTGAGTGCTCAGAAAGCTCCAGTTCTCACCTACCCCCTATCCCTGTCCATATCCCTGTACTTATTTCTGATTATTTGAAAAATGAAGATTTAAATGGTGTGTTCCAGGCAACTGGTAACTTCCCACCTCCGACTTGAAAAAAATGCCCTGGAATATTGCTCCAACTGATAAATCCTACTTTCCTACTGAACTGGGAGCTGGTCAAGGGACTCCCACTTCATATACGAGATCAACTGGGATGTGTTACAACAATAAAACTATTACTATTATTATTATTAGAACTAAAATAAATCTATATTGAACCATAGAATTCATATTCAGAAGAAGTCTTTCAAAAATTCAATAACGAACGTCTCACCTGCATTTTGCAGTTGTTTGTCATCTCTTCCTTCATAGCAGTGATTAAGAGAGTATCAGTGTCCTTTATGTGGCACCTGTGTAATAATATAGGGCTATGTCACTTTAGACGAAGAATTTCATCATCGCAGTCATTTCGGGCCAATAAAAGGTGCTGCTTTGTCTATCTACAGCTGCAGCCTCTCCATACTTTTTTATTTGATTTCTAGCTGCACATGCAGCAGCCAGGTGTGCCTCAGCCTCTGAAGGCTTCCTTCATCTCACCCAAATTCCTCAGCATGAAGCGAGGACATAGCAAGCAAATAGAGGATCCTTTCTCAGGCCGTCCCAGATGAAGAATGATGGAAAAACAAAGCAGTGGTAAGGTCTGAGTTTGGCATGTGAACGTGTTTGGGTTGAGTTGTGCATTTATTTTAAAATTTATTTGAATTGTCTGATTCAATTTTAAATACACTGTACTTTGAAACGAATTCATAAATACAAATGTTCACTTAATACTTATATATTATTGCAGGATAATGACGATTTTTCTTCTGATGAAATATAGGGAGATCATTTACAGACTGTGCACATTAAGTGGTTATTTTGGGAGTCAATCAAAGACATGATCTCAGTTTCAGTTATAACTAAAACATGCAATATATCACTGCTGTACTGTAACCCAGAACAGTTCATTCTTAATTTGTATTTTAAATAATTATCTGTAATTTGTAAGGTAACCCATGTGCGCTCGTGAAATATCTTAGAAGGCGGGCAAAAATAATAAAGATTTAAATATTATAATTCGGTCTTGGGTTGTATGTTTTAAGGATAAATTTTAAGGTGCACTATGTAACTTTTTGTCTCCATGAGGATGTTTTAGCTTTGTCCAGATGTTTTAACAGTAAGACATTACACTTTTCTATATCCATGGAGCAAATTGGTGCCGCCAGGCAAAGTTACAGGTCAGTGGAGATGGAGACCTTGCTCATTGTAGGGCTGGAAGCTTGTCAAGCACCTATTATCCATCGAACAATACAGTTGCAGGTTGAAATATATTTATAGGGATGCTCAAAAACAAATTCTCCAAGCATTATAATGTCCGCTTCTCTGTAAAATAAACTTTTGCATATACTAACGTAGTAAGTTCATTCACTTTTATATAACATCGTCTGTTCTTTTACTGGAGTGCAGGTTTTGGCCCCTCTGCCCACCTCTGTCGAGCTGGTGAAGGTGGCCCGTCCTGGCTGGAGTGGAAAAATCAATGCAGGGCTGCTGGAATGTCCTGGAATGTTTATAGCAGTCAGGGATAATTGAGTGAATCTGGAACAAGAAAAGACAAACTGGGGTCCCGCGGTGGAAGAATGTGCTTTTGGGACGTCTGAAGTTAACATTCCATCCATTTAGACTGCTTGGCCAGGCCCACAACCTGCCTCAGATGGCACCACAGGGAATATAGGACTTAACACACCCTTCCTCCTGCTGTCCACCACCAAAGCCCGACTCCAAACTGCACGACAAGAACCACCCTGCTCAGGTTTGAAGGCTGTGTATGTAACATTAGAAAGTCAGCCAGAAGTGAATCAGGCACACGTCTTCAGAAGTTCATTCTTTCCTCAATTTGTTGCAGATTTTTACCAGTGAGTCTTCTTATATGAGTTAAAGGTAATAAAAGTATAATGGATCTGGTTATGACTGAAATAACCTTCATATGTTCGCATGCAACAGAACTTACCAGAGGAGAAGACGAAAACATGTCCAAAGTCTTACAGGCTTATCATCACAACATATGGATATTATAATGTTGCATTTCCAAAAAAATAATCCATGTAGAATAAGGTTTCTATACTGAATTTAGATGTAGCTAACCACGTGTTGATGTGTGTTTCAGTTGCTGCCACCTTGTGCAACAGGTGCACATTATAGGTGGGGGGCAATAGAGGAGCACTGGCCGAGTGCATATTTACGCACAGAAAACAAGCCCAATCATTCATTCACAAACGCGTGTGCGTGTGAGAGATGAGCCAGAGTGCGTAGTAGGAAACAAACTAACAAAAAACAAAAAAGATTAAGGTATGTGCAGGAAAAAGATTGAATTGTTGAACATTTGCTGTCTTTTAGCTTTTGCTACAATGGCTATAAAGCGGGGACATTAAATGCACTTTGCACGTTTCTGTGCAGGCAGCGTGCTAAGCTGAAGCTAGTTGCAGGTTGCAGCTGGCAGAGCGGCAGCTCCTGCTCCAGGCTCAACTGTCACTTGTTGGGCTGCACGTCCCGGACTTTGTCTTGACTGCCTTGCTGCACGTGGTGGTTGTGCGTGTCACCTAAGGCTCTGAAAGCGGTGGTAATTAGGAATAAAAGCAGAAGTCCGTGTTTCATTTAATGTGCTCCTTATTCTCATTTGCTCGTTTTTCTGCAGGTTGAACGTGCAAAGCATAAGCGAGCGTAAAACATGGCTGGTTTGCTGGCGAAATATGGTCAGTACACCCACGCCGTGGTGCGGGGAATCCCTGCTTCCCTGGCCACAGAAGCGCTTCGCAGCAGTCAGTCGGAGGTGGACCTGGACAAGGCGCACCAGGAACACGCGGAGTATGTGGAGGTCCTGAGGACGAGGCTGGGGCTGGAGGTGGTCGAGCTGCCCGCGGACGAGGCGCTGCCGGACTGTGTGTTTGTGGAGGACGCGGCCGTGGTTTGCGGTGACACAGCGCTCATCACCAGACCTGGAGCAGTGAGCAGGAGAGGAGAGGTAAGTGCCGTGGTCTTCTCCTTTCTGCAGTTCATGTGCATGGAGGCAAAGTTGTGGAGGAGTTTATCACATCAATAAACACTATGTCATATCTGCTGCTCAGTGAGTGCTATGAGGAAAAAGGATAATTGTTACAAACATTACTTCAAAGTCTATGCTACATTAAGCAAAATTGAATAAATAAGTTGCTTAGCATTGATGTGATATGGAGTCAGCACTGTGTTCTGTGTCAAAGTACACCTGCAACAACTGATAACTGCATAAGATTACATCTGGTCTATACTGACCAATTCTAAACCCCCAAATATCTACAGGCAGTTTCCTCACATTTCAGAAAATATTACTTTATTTATACTTTCAAATATTACTACATTATTTTGTAACACACAATATTCACCAACCCTTACATCCACCCCATTTTTTCTGGGTTGCATTGTATTTGGCTGCAGAGTCTGTCTGTGCGGATTACAATGAGGTAAACGCTAGGACGACTCCTCTGAAAGCCCTGTCATTTCACATCACAGTCACTGCACTGGTGCTAATGGTACCCAGCCTCTCTGGCACTATTGATTCGTCATTTATTTCATTTATGCTGAACATGTAGCAGCCATGTTTACATGCCTATTCTCACACACTTTAGTTGGATCTGTTATTGCAATGATTCCTTTTTTTCCTTTTGATAACACTATGCTTAGCTTTATTTATGTTTTATTTAAGATATTATTGTTTGTATAATTAATGATCTTAGAGTATGATCTTAAGCATTTTGAGAAAATTTTCTTTGCACAGAAACCAAACGTGAGAATTGGAGCTCGTCTCTGGTCCACTGTCACGTGTCATTGCTTATCTCTGTTTTCCTTGTGGATCTCATCGATCAGCTCTGTTTAGAAGTATCCCACCTTCTCTGTCACATTGTTTTTTAAAGTTAATAGCTTTTATCAGACAAAGTTAAGGTATTATGTTTTTTTTTTATACTTGATTTGAAGATACTATAGCTTTTATGTATATGATGATTGTTTTAGTTCATCTTGTTAGCAAATTATTCACCACCTTTTTCAGCGTAATGTCAGCAGTCACTTGTTGTTTTCATATTATATTAATTAGTGGTTGGATTCATTGCTTTTCAGGTCAAACTGACTTCAGTCTCTGAGACAAGTCTTCATTACTCTGTTACTGTGGCTTCTTTCCATTAACCCAAGCAATTAACCATGCTTGCAATTTGTTTTGATAGCTTATTGTTCTACACATGTTTGAAAACGTCAACTGCAAATGGGCTGTTCTGTTGAGTTTTGGAGCACTTCCATATACACGTTAATTTAAATAGTGGAAGTTTAACTTGTAAATTACCTTCTTATGTCAGACCCACACCCTGTGTATTCATGGGTAATCGCTGGGGAGTGTACAATTACTATACTGTGCTGGTAACAATTGACTATTGTCATCTTTATGGCTCAATAACTCTTAATACACATGGACATGAACATTCAAACAAACCTTTTTCAGCATTTTAACCCTTCAAGCAAGAAAAGTTATTTATATGTTGGGTAGCCACTCTTTTTACTCCAAAGTAGCTTATTCTAGCAAGTTTCAAAACAGTTCTCCATAAAAATATAACCCTCTATCTACACTGAATTTGTAGTTTGTTGTTTGTTTGCTTTTTGACCCACTGAGCAAATGCATACGTTTACAATGTGAAATACAAAGTATTTGATCTTGGCAGCATAGTTGTGGAGTTAGTAATTGCCTTGTGCCAGAGTTGGCAGCTATTTGCAGTCTTCCATTATACAGTTTTGAAAGCGTTTTCTTGTCATTTGTTTCCTTATATGAGTCAGTCTGTTAACAGGTCTCTACAGGTTGGAGATTGGAGGTCTGGTACATATAAGAAGTTACATAAAACTAAGTGTAATTAAGTTCAAACTAGTTCAAACGAGTATTTGAATACATTTACAAAAGTACTTGGACTAAATCTGTCTGAAATGATAGTTGTATATATCACTGTACAACTGGAAGCATTTTTCTGTAAGTTAAGGTTTTTTGCCTGGAAAATAATGGTAATTTCAACGTCTTTAAAATCTGTCAAGACTTGGGGAGACCGGATGGAAAAAAGTCCTTCTGCAGACACAATATTTAGGTCATGTATTATAGACGTAATATTTAGCTTGAATGCTTGCCGTTTATGTGTCTACGCCAGGCCCCTTTCCGGTCACGTAACTGGCCCCAAACTCTCTCCACTCCAGACGCCTTGTTTTGACTAGACGAGCTGCAGCCACTGATTCCTATCCCACCTATTATATGACTTCCCACATGAATCCGACCTGGTTTCCTTCGCGGAGACTTGACATCCGTGTGTGAATGAGGCACCTGGACGGGCCTGGAGCTTGTGGGATACTAGGGTCAGTGTGCCTTCTTCAACTCTCTGCAACATTCCCACCACAGTTATCCTGCTGTGTTTGTGTCTGATTCTGAATCATCGTCTGGCCCCATCACCCCTGCATTCTCCACCTTTCATAGTATTTTCTCCACACGTAAAAGGTGCATTTTTTTTAGGGATGGGTGAGCTATCTATGCTAATATCGGTATCTGTGATACTGGGGGAGGGTTTCATATATATATCAATAAAATCTATGTTAATGTGGGGAACTTACATACATCTCAGTATTATTTTCAAATGCTGAAGTGTACTTTTTTTTTTTTTGTTATATTATAATTGGAAAATCTAAAAAAAAAAAAATCTGCCACAATAACATGACAAATACTGGATATCGGCCAGCTCTAATTTATTTTCAGTTTCAATAAAAAACATCTGCAAAAGATGGCGCAACTTACAGTATGTTAACCTAGTTTGAGTGTGGGGAAATAAATCAAAATTCCAGTAATAGGATAATCGCGGTTATAAATCCCAGAGTTGTTGTCATCTGTTGGCGTCTTAGTCACATTGAAACCATATTGACACCAGGAGGGAGCTTTATTCTGCAACAGACTATGTCCAAATTTAACTAGAACTTTATATCAATAGATAAGCTTTATCAGTGTAGACTTAAAATAAAGTACAATAAAGTGTCTGAATTGACAGACTTTGCAATCACAATTAGGGATTTTCAGTTGTGATATATTGTGCAGATGTAGCCGACACCATGGTTTAAATTTGATCACAATTCATGCTATTGGTATCTTTTTTTATCTGCCATTAATAGGTAACTTAACCCAGCTGCTGCTTCTGAGAGTTCACACTTCACTGTGATTGGTTAAATCCACCTGAGAACGTGACAGCGGCTGACCAATAGGGGGAATGGGAGGGGAAAAGTGTTTGAGCTTAGAGCTGTATTAAACAGAAAAGCACCGAATTAATGACAATTTCAACTGGGCAATTAATCAAAAGATTGAGAGCTCGAGATTCAGTCATTTATAATCGTTAATTACTTGGTTGGAGTTTTGCAATCAAGATGTCCACATTCAATTCTCTCTCTGTCAAAACATGTGGTTTAGAATAAAGGTCAGACTATGGAGGAAGAAATTTGAATTTTGTTATGTGTTAAATGGCACAGATTAAAAAGCCTGTTATATCAGCACATATCCCAGCCTTAGTCACAATACCAATGGTAGCACAATTTATGATTAAAAAAAAAAAAACAACAACCAAAAAACACAATTTTTTTTTTTTTTGAGAAACCAGGTGGCACTTTTCCCGAGCATTTTCTGCAGACCTCTGTCAGCACGTGCCAGTGTTTTGCCTCCAGTGTGTGCTGGACGCTCTTGTGTGACAAACCAGACGATTCACCCTGCCCCGCCCTGCTCACTTCACCTTGGCCCCAGGTTGACCCAGCATAACCCTAGCGACCCAGAGCAGCCGAGTGTGAGACAGCTGTGGTAGACATGTGAACAGACTCTCTTTCTCTGGCCACGTTCACCGATCGCCCCGGGTGTATGAACGCCGATCTTGGTATGTGAGAGACAGCAGGGGAAGACATAAGACAGGATTAGTGCATGTAATGGGACTGTGCAACAAATGGAGATTCAAATTGTTAATGAAATGCTTGTAGGGCTGTCACTAACAATTATTTTGGTAGTCGACCAATTCATTTTGCAAATTGTCTTTTCTCTTTTAAAACACATTATCAACCAAACAAAAGTTTCAATATGGTGACTGAAGCCTTCAAGATGTACAATATTTACAAATGTAGTATTGTTGATAGAAATTGTTTATTTTTTTATACACATTTTGATTTAATGACGCTGTATTTTTTGCATAGTCTGCATAGTTCAGATAATGTTTACCATGATCAATTTTTGTTTTTTTCTTTACTGAAACGTATCCTTTAAACATGACAAAATGTTACCTTTCCTGGATAGATTTAGAATTGTTGAAGTGGCGTCACATTTTCAATCCCTTTACACTGATGTCGCAATACACCACACAATATCCACTCCCACCCCTCTCCAAAGAAAAAGCGCAGTACTTTTGATCTTTTAATGCAAAAGTGTCATAAAAACACATGATTACAGTGTTTGTTCTTCCAGGGCTAATACTCACCTTTCAAATATACAAAAACAACCAAAGTAACTCTCAAAGTGACATCAGGTTTGCCTTGTTTACAGTCAGTTTTCCTTGTTGCTTTACTATTATGGAAATGTTGTGAAAACCATTTAGGCAGTAGAATCCTTATGTAACCAGGCTGTGAACAGGTCAGTCTGAAGGTTAAAGTTCTAATGTGTCAGTGAAGCGACAATTGCACTGTAGTCTCTCTCCCATTCTTGTTCTTTATCTTATTTTGTGAAAATAAGTGCTAAAGTTGACTATGGTCTGTGTGTTTGTTCATTATATCATTTGTCTCTCCAAACGTTTCACAAATAACCTACCTTTGCACATCTTCAGGCGACGGCACTTGGTGTTTGGCAGAACAGAAAATCTTGGTGGTTTTAATTTAAGTACAAATACAATATTTTCCAGAAGAGAGATGGTTGAACATTTTCTGAATAAATATTCAGTCCTGGAGGTAGTTAATGATTATGTACATTACATGTATAACATAGTTCTCTTGAAACTCTGCGGGGAGCTCTACTCTTAAGGTTACTAATTAGAATAGTAAGTTATTATAATAGAATATTAACATCTGAGATGTTGTCCTTGCTGCATTGTCCAATTTTCAAACCACAAAGGATAAAGTATGTAATTAAATCTATCTAATCTGTCCTTGCGCTCATAAACCGTTTGGCACCTTGTTAATATTCACTTTTCAAGCACTGAATGTGATGGGAAAGGGAAGCTCGAGTTAAAGTGCAAAAAGTGCAGTTACTCCCATCACTCCTTAAGACTCTTACTTCCGGTTTACAACATAATCTAAAATGGCCAAAATGAATCATAATCATTTACAAGAAAGTCAGCTAAAATATTAAAATTTTTTTCCTGGTCCATAATATACAAAAAGAAGCCGGCTTTGATGCATGTTTAAATGACTGTGTAAAGGACAGGAACAGCCCAGAGCCATATTACTAGGGAAACATTTGAGAAACTCAAGGAATTGTACAAAGTAGTGCTGTTACGAGACACAAATTTCGAACTTGATTGTGATAAGAAGGCATATACTCAATTCTTCATACCACAACGATCAAAATGGATATTTATTAGGGCAAGGTTTGAGACATTTTCACTACAAAATTATTGTTATTTCTTTATTAAACACTGAAGTCTTACACAAGTTCTGATAAAGCTCAAAAATCATTCTAAAACTGTCCAGTTACAAAGTACAAAGTAGCATTATAGAAATAAAATATTAATAGATGGATGGAATTAAGGTAGGCAATAATGACCAAAAATATATAATATTTGACAGTGCTAAATCTATCAGGATTGTGCTAAAATCTGCCAGTAAATGTCATGGTGGAGGTTCAAATATTGCACAAATATGGACAGTATAACCACAAAAATTCTCTTTCGTCAGTCACTTTTATATCATGTACAGTGTAAAGACACTGGAATGCACATTGTTGTATTAGCAGTTGTCAGTATTATTTATTAACTTCCCCCCACACTTGGATACAAGTTCCACTGTTCAGTCCACCCCTCACATTAATTGGCACTTGGGACTCTGTTTACACGTCAGGATTAGACCAGCATGAACCAGATCCCTGATGCCATAACATCCGTTCTGCATGTACCCTAAAATAGCATGGCCTCTCACTCCCTTATAATCTCTGACAACGTTATTGCCTGTCCTTGTGTGAAGCCTGAAAAACACAACCTGACAGATACACACTGGCCTAACCTTTGGGTGGTATGCATATAGATTTGCACTAGATTCCACACCTCGAGAAGGCTTCTGTGTTTCACCTTCTGCCCCATCTGTCTTAGCTGTAAAGACGCTCTCAGTCATGTCAGACTCGTGTCTCATTGTTGGATGGAGGCCTGGGACGACAAGCTAAAGCAAGATTCAGTCATGTTTCAACTCCAGCTTTATAGTGTTTATGTTAAATGCATCGGATAAAGTAAAGTTGTGAGGTGGTTTGAAGGATCTGTCAAAGGATTCAGAAGAAACCAATTGGATGAGTGGCAAAACATTTTCACTGTTAAAAAATGTCGGTCCAGTTGACAGAATTGAATTTTCTTTTGCTAGTAAAGTTAAAGTGTTGATGGCCTGTGTAAACTATAAACTTCTGCTTGGATTTCAACTTATTAGAATGATGGTTGAAAATAATCAATAAATAGAGTAAAAAGAGTTTTATGGATAAATGAAAAACAACAAGATATGATTATTGTCATTGGAGATGCACCAGTCAGATCCAAAACTGATACTTTGGTTTTTAGTATCTGCCAATACCTGATATGATACCTGATACCACAGCAGAGACTAAAATACAGTTGCATTTTTTTTTCTTAAAACAAAAATATAATAATGACAAAAGTGATCCAAATGTGGCGTGTAACTTTTAACTAACAACTAACCGCTATGTATTAATAAAACGTCATGAAATGTTCTAAACCAACAAGTAAATAGTCTTGTTACATCAATTTATAGGCGCATTGAGGATATCAGCTAAACCGATATTTTGGAGCCAGTACCCGATTCAACAAATGTTTCTGGATCGGCACTGGTATTCAATAATATGCATCCCTAACTGTCTCTAACCTAACATCTAGATCAGTTTTACGTTTTTGGAGAATACATTTAGCATTTAGTAAATTGCTTGTCTTTGCTTCCTTTGAATCTCAAAATTATTGTGTTTAGTTCTCATGGTTTTATTGTGAGAACTATAGATTACTGAATAATCTTGACATCCTTAAGCAGGATCAAAATATACATAAATAAAAAAATAAAATAAAAAAGCCACCCAACTGCACCGCTGTTATGTGGAAATGTGTGAAACTTTGTGTTGTAGCTTTGAAGACTTTTTGACCCCAAATAATAAACTTCTGCATTCCTACAGAACAATTCATGGGGATTTTGGGACACATATTCTCCTCACTGGGGTTGTCAAAATAATAAAATAAAATGAGCCTGTTATCACTTCTGATTTGGCTGTTTTCCTCAACCTCATCATTTAGACTGAATCATGTATTTGCTGCAAAGATCACAATTAATCCAAAGTTCAGTTCCTCGGAAAGTGTGACACTGAGCAGCTGTGTTCCTGTTGCACCACTCAGCCTAATCATCACTTTTAAAGAATCTTAAATCAGTTCAAGAAGCAAAATCATTGCACTTTCATGTACAAAATATACAGTTTGTGTTCTTTATGATAAAGTGCTCTAACAAAAATTGGGGTCGCACAAAATATGCACAACACTGGATCTGTCTCAGTAATGATGAAATAACCAGTGCTATAATAGACTTTAGTGAAAAAATACCAACATTGCTCTCCCAAATTGTGAATCTCTAACTGAACCATAAGATTAGCTCTAGTCTGTTATCAACCGGGTCTGAACCAGGACAAACCCAGCAATTAGACTGGTCTAAAGCAGAATTATACACGGATTAAACCAAGACCAAACCAGGTCAAAACAAAAGCCATAATTAAACCAGTAAACAAAACAAAAAAAAATTAATACTTGGATGATGGGTCGCGTTGAATAGCTCGGCTTTACAATAAGGTTACATTATTTGAGATTCTTAGGGTCCTAAAATGCCCTCCTCAAAATGTGAATTCTTGGGTGGTTATATTTATTTTTATTTACTTATTTTTACTTTATTTCTTTTAATGAAAGTCATATGAACCACAACCACTATATTTTCACGTTATTCTGTATACAGTATTTGAGCCTGAGAGTGGCATGTTTTCTGACACATGTACTATTGGACTTCAGCAAAATAAACTGAGGAAAACAATGGTGTAGATAAATTAAAAAAGATCTGTAAGATCAGAGACTTCCATGTGTTTATTTGAGCATATTTTTTAAAAGTTAGATATAGTTTAATTTAAGTACACATTAAATGTTGACCAAAACTGTTTTTTTGTGTGTAGCCCTTGGGTCTGTCTTCTATCGTCCGCATCAGTGTATTGATGCAGCTGATGTTTTGCTCTGCAGGTGGAGGATGTGAGACTTTAGTGCCTATTTTCCATACAAGTTTGAGTTAGAACTCAGTATGTGTCGACCTGGTGCCACAATGTTCTGCTGGGGAGGCTCAGGCGTGTCTGCTGCGTCTCTCACATCCCTGTGTCATTTGTGCAGACTCGGCTACAGGAGGCTATGTCACTGTTGGCTCAGTCTGTATGTCATCTTTTGGCCAGATCCACTTTTTCCATTGCTCTGTTCATAGTGACTCACGCTCACGTTTGAAGTTCAAATCCAGGACAGGGCAGATGACCGAGATTCGGTATACTACAAAGGTAAATAAATATATAGTGACTTGTTGGGGCAGTCTGTAATCAGAAATGTACACCAAATGTAATTTCTTTGCACCAGCTGACTTTTCATTATTTCTTTGGCTGACAGACCAACAATCAATCAACAAATCTTAAGTACAAACAACTACTGACAACTGATTTGGTAGAAACCATGATTGCCCATTGTATCTTTTCATACCTTCAAAATGGTAATGTGAAGAAAACCTCTATCCTCCTCAATATGCAAATTTGGAAGAAATACTGTTGAGGCATGTTTTCATACTATGTTGTATGAAAATTATTGTTTAACCATTTCAACACCTCTGATGCAAAACCTGCATGGTCAAACTGAATAAATGACTTGAATAAGCGAGCCAAAATATCAGAATGATGTTTTTATTCGCTTTCAGGCTTGGCCTTATTCTTTTACAGATACAGCTACAATAGGGTACAGTTCAGTGTAAACAGCATTTCTATTAGCCCAGTGTTAAGGACAGTGTGTTCTCCTATGCATTCGCGTCTGTATGCGGGCCAAGAGCCGTGTGCCTGCGTGCTTCCGTGTAAAGGTCTGCAGAGTTTGGGCAGGTGGCGGGCCAGCCTCTGTCTGCCCTGGACTGTCACAGTGTGGTGTGATGTCCGCTGGCAGTCTGTTCTCACGCCAAGGATTGCACTCAAAACATACCTCTCCGACATCGGCCATTCTCCCAAGTCACGCACAGCCGCAGCACCTAATCACACACCTACCCTTTGAATTTACACACAATGATGTAAATACCACTTGTAGATGTGGTGTACATGGTCTACATTCCATATTCAGAATATAGCCCTAAAGCATGTGTGGACTGTCCAATTTTACAATCTTTAGAGATTTAATACCATTAGTGTCCCACTGACTCACATCAGGGCCATAAAGAACAGCACAGAGCCTGGCATTTACCTTTTACTACTACTTATTTTGTTGTTCCAGCCAGAGGCCTCAAAGATGACTGCAGATCATTTTGAGCTGTCAACAGAATACTCTTAAGCCAAAAACATGTATTACACGACCAAAGAGGTTATGTATATAATCGCCTGCACAGTTGTGGTGGCTGTATAATTGAAAATGATTGACTGGATTTGCTACTGATTAATGAAACGTGTTGTTTTATCAACTTTATCAACCCAAAACATGCACCACAGGTAAAATCCTCCAGCTACGGTAGTCCTATAATAAAATTTACCTAACCTTAACCTTGACTTTAGCGTTTGTCATTTCACGACAGGGCAAATTGGGCCTTTTAATGTGGTGCATTTTAGATGCATTAGAACACACTCCATATTTTCAGCTTGAACTGCTAAGGGACCACAGATGGATTTTAGCATTTTTACTGTACACTGTAATTGTTACAGATTTTAATCACAAAGCACTGTCCCAACCAAATGATTAAATATAGAACACATGAACTGTGACCCACCTCCCCTTTGAGAACTCCCTAGAAATGTGCATTATAACAAATTAAAATAAAGACTAAACCATGACCTGTGTGGACGTTTGCTCTCCCCCAGTGCTTCTTGTTAACAGGTACATGCAGAGGACAGTAGAGACAGTAAAACTATTTCAGTAACTGCACAACTAGAGATATAGATTGAACATATTTTATTTAAGATATCTTATTCATTTATAGTTTGTGATTAAACTGTAAAAATAAATTGACAATGTGCTGTCACTGATCTCATAGTTTTAACACTGTACAATCCCTGAGGTTGGTGTGTTCTTAACAAATCCCTGCTGCTGAATGAGGCAACAAGTTACAGAGCAGCTCATGTTGTATTCTCAGTACTTTGGGGTGTGGAGTGTTGCAGCTCACAACCATGAAAATTGTAACATTTGCGCCTCAGCATGATGGTCTTGAATAGTTACATAAGCCCTGTTCAGTTGTGTAACAGTGTTTATTTAGTTTCCCCCCAATACAGCAGTAAGAAGGTGAATCTCGTACACAGCGAGTCTCAAAGGTGGAGCTGATGATGTATTTTGTTGGCACTGAAGCTGGAAAAAAAGAAATGAACATGTTGGGAAACACTCCAGAACTGTACAGGGAAGTACAGCTTGTTTTTATGGTGTGTAGTAAAAGCCATTTTTCTATTGTGTATTATAATTCATACAACTGAACATACAAACACATACAGACAATAAATCAATGTTATATTGTATGTACATGTGAGCTGGATGGGTGTGGATTTTTGCCTTAAAATACCCCAATTGGCAGTGTTGTTGCAAAACTGGAGGTGAGCAATATATTGAAATATAAGCCTATGGTACACTTCTATTGTCCCGCAGGGACATTGATTGGTATTGGTACATGGTATTGAAAAAGCTTCCTCTGAATGGGTCCCCAGGCGCAGGACCCATTTCCAGGTGGTCAGGACCACCTTAGCTGCAGGATATGGATAATATTTTGGATGTTGAAGATATGCTTCAAGCTAAATTGGCTTCAAAAATTCAAAATTCTCACGCGTGCACAGAGTTCCAGTCATGCAGTCAGTGCACAGCCTGGGTTTAACCACAACTGAACGACCTGCAACAAACCTTAACTTGACTTAGACTTAACAAAAACTAAACGTGCTGAGTTAAAAAATAAAATTTAAAAAATAAAATGCCGTAACAAGTCCCTACATGTTACGACATTGGCTCTCAAGGCCCAGTAGACTTGCTCATGTCCTGGTAAAGAGGAGAGGAACAGCTACAACTCCTCTTAAAGGACACCGGGCTTCCATCAGCCAGCCCTGCCCCTGGAAACCAGGTAACCAGGGTCTTCCAAGTAAGGATGTATAGTGATATTTCTTCACTTTTGGGGTTAATATTTGTAGTCATTATTCAGCTAAATTATGTTGGATTGTCATATTATCTGAATATCATTATTGAGATAATTTTTGTCTATCTCCCAACTGTATTTTCTAATGGTAGCTTTCAGAAATATTTGGAAGCTTAAGTGCCACGTGTAGGATGCTTAAATGTTTTAGTATTTTGGTTTATTGGGACAGATGCAAAAACTAATTGTAGCAACGCAGTCCAATCTGTGCATCTCAGTGCTTATAGACAAAGTTAATTACACCTTTTATTTAGCAAAGTGTTACCTTATACTCAACCCATATTTTAACTTAACATTAGACTCTTCCCCTGGAGCCAGGACCCCCCTCTAAAAGAGATTCATCTCAGTGGGACTTTCCTGGTTTAATAAAGGTCAGTAGATAAATAATAAATAAGTGCATATTCTGCATATGCTAATTTTAGCACTAACAACTCACAATTTCTTAAACTCATAAGCCAGTCTTTTTAAAAAGTACAAATTTCTCTTTTTGGTACTTTTTAACAAGAGCATTTTTTGAGTATGAATGTTATAGGTTTAGACGAACCCCCGGCCATAAATAACATGTTTATCTGATTTGATGTCCACATCCTCCACAGGTTTCACAGTTGAGCTGTTGGCCCTGTGGTGTGTAAACATTGGTCAAGACAATTTTGTGTAGCAGCCAAATGACTAAAGACCACATGTGATGGGTCCTGTGGGAGATGAACATACAGAGCTGAGTACTGGGAAAAAAAAAAATGTCTAAAAAAAGTTGTGACGTCTGGTTCTAAGAGAGCACGTAGTTAGGCTGTGTCACCACAAATGAATTAAGGAAACTACAGTTTTTCCTGAAAGAAATGTCATTAAGTGGCATTCTAAACATCATAATTCTGCTTTGTCATTAATAAACTATAAAATGGTAGCAAAAAAAGTTCCATTCAGGTACCGGTACCCTAAAAACCGGTATTGTTCAAGTACTGGAACCATAAGTGCATTGGACGATATATAAATAAAAAAAATCCGATCCAAAATAATAAAAACACATGCATTACTTTACCGTTATGTATTAAAGTCAGGGTTTTATGTTATGAAGATTGCTGGAATTGAGTTGAATGTGGAAACTTCCTGATTGTGAGCACCAGTGTAAATCCTTTCGACACTTTCCAATTTTCCGGAAGTCTCCTGGAGGCTCCCACTGCCCCAGGCCTCAGCGGATGACTTCTTATTGTGGGTTTGGAGCCCCAGAGCAATTAGATGAGTTTATGGTAAGCACTAAGGAGCGGAGAAGCTTGTCATTCTGTCAGAGCTGATTTCCTCTTGGCTCCAAACACTGACCTCTCAGGGCTGCCAGGGGCCACAGCAGAGTATTTATAGAAGATCGAAAGCCTAGGAGGTGGAATATTTGTAAAACCCCACAGAGATACAGTTTTTACTTCCTGTTACTATGGCTGGTTGCTAAGTAATCGACTGTATAACCACAGTCTGGAAGCAGCTATTATGGCTGGAAATTTGAAACATTTAAACTGAAAAAGAAGGAGCCTGCAAGACCTGCGCCCGAACTGTGGCCCGAACTCCAATATACTATACTAAATTTGCTAATTGGTTGAACATTTAATCAAATAGTATATGTTATCAAACGTAAAGCCCCTTATGGAACAATCTAACATCCTAAGTCTAAATGCCATGCTAGACTACGACAAATAAATAGCAACAAAAGGAAAAAGTCTGCACTGCTAGTTGGCTCCCAAAATGTATTATCATTCGTCACAAAAAAAGTGTTTTGTGCATTTTAGCCTGATTGAACGACAAACCAACACTGGTTGTTTCATGTTGTGAGCTGGAGTTTATTATGCGTAAAGAGCTGCTTTTGCATACTTAAAATTTGTGTTAAGTTACTTCTATGAAATGGTGACCCAGTTGTTCATGCATCATGGCATCTATCAGATTGTGCAGTGCTGCGTTTCTTCCTGGAGAAATATCGTGTGATTGAGTGGTGCATGCTGTGGAGCAGGTTGTGTTTTGGGTCTTATTCGCCAAAGGATATAACACCGAAGCACATAAAGGTGTTCACTCATGCTGTTGCAGCTGCAAAAATGAAACCATAACTCAACTAGTGAACTAGTGAACTAGTGAGTGCTATCAATGAAGTATCAACACTACTCCAAGGTGGATAACAATAGCCTCATTTGTGTTCTCTTTGACTTACTTTGTCCTGACTAACTTATAATTAAAATTTACAAAAAGGAAAATGTCTATTTTTTTTTTTAGTATACTAATAATAATATTCAGACAATATCATGTCACACGATCAGAAATCGATCAGAATGTGAAATGTATCACTTTATTCACCTATTTGGAAGTTTATTACATATGTTACATTCTCTTTGTATTCTCATTTTTTTCCCACAATGAAAATCTGCACAGAGTGTACAAATACAAATGTACTGTAAAATTAGGACTATTGAGTGCACCTGCGTATAAGCCGCACCAGCCATATTTACAAAGAAAAACAAATTTGTACATATTTTTGTACATAGCCACAGGTTTCCACGTTGTAACACGCAAAGTTTTAATTTAACGCATGCCTTTTTCCAATTGTTTGCATTGTTTTGCACACACCATTCCAAGATGATGGTGTACGCATGATGCGAACTGACTGTTCAAAACACAGTCAAACTAGCGTATTCCTCCACGCACCGGTCTTTTACCAGTCTGTCGAATCCTTGCGCTTCCTGCTAGAGCTCCCCTAGTGGCCGTTCCCGTTAAAATACATAAATTAGCCGCATCGCTGTATTGGCCTCAGGGTTCAAAGAATGTGAAAAACGTAGCGGCTTATAGTTTAATTTTGCGGTTACTCTTTTTATTTTCAAAACAACAATTCTTACTCTACATCTAACATTCCTGTTTATTGCACATTATTCACCTTTGGCCAAGAGCAATAATTGCACATAAAGAATCAAAATGTTACCAGTAAATCAGAACAGTTTTGTAAATTCCCACTTAATGAGCAACACTATACTTCCCATTCCCCATTCAGATTAGCTTCTAGAGTAAGACCAACCACAGCATTCAGCCTGAACTGTCCTCGACTTCTGTGAGATTGTGTAATGTCAGCGTCCGTCCATGTGTGTGATAGAGACACTGTCTGGACGACACAAACCCAGACAGGAGCAGTGTAGCTGCATGAGAATGTGCAGATCCTGTCGGCATGATTTCACTTGTGTCAGATAGGCTTTATATTTAGTCTGTGAGGTCCTGTAGACACAAACATATAAACACACATGCACAAGTCTCTAGACAGATACATGGACAAAAATACATAAGAAACAGAACAGACTCCAGACACAAATGTTCACACAACATCCTTTATCCACTGTTAGGTTTGTGTAGGCAGTCGTCTGCTTCCTGTTGGCTCAGATCTGGACTCTCTGACAGTCATAACAGGGTGCAGTCCCAGTGTGCTTTAGGCTGATATTGATTGACCTTTTACAACATGACGTGTCGGGTCAGCTTGTGTGTGCTTGTCGAAAAGTGAAAATATGTAGCAAATCTGATGGTAATGAAGCCAAAAGCCTCAGCAAGTTGTGCTGAAGTGCTAAATGTTTCCATCTCATCTGTAGGAATTGAAGGACTCAAGTATAAAGAACAATGCGATGCACATACTGAGCTACACAAAGTGAAAATGTAAAGGCATATACACTTTGGAAGAGTAGAGTGATTTGCCTTTTCACCCGCAGCCTCTCAAACCAGGATACAAGTCTACAAAGGCAAAACTAGGTTGTCGGTCTTGCAAGAGGTGGCAATATATAAAATTTCACATATGTCTTGAACATGTGCAAACTTTTTATGCTACATGAAAATGCTACAAAAAGGGCTAATCAGAAATAAAGGAATACAAAATAGTTGTTGTAAACTTTCAAATAAGGTTATAAAGTGATATTTCTGCACTTTTATGATTTAATTTTTACAGACATTTCACTTTTGTATGATAATTTAACCTCCACTAATACTGTGTTTAATGGCATGTTGGCAATGCATTTCTGTTGGATTGACATCGTACCGTCTGAATATTGTTATCAAGATATTCCAAAAACATTGAGAGATTCATTTTTGTCAATATCGCCCACCCCTAGTCTTTAGTCTATTTGTCAATTATTATTTTACTGTGATTACAAGGATTGGGGAGTGATTTATGAATTTACTTTTACTACTTTTTCCCCCATATAAATACATAGTGGTTTAGTTATTTAGTTTAGCATTTTCCTGTGTGCTTGTCGACTTTTTAGTGCACTTTGCGACAGATATTTGGTTGGATTTCAGAGAGACCTTTTGCCATCTCTACACCATGCCCCCTTTAGTTGATTAATCAATGCACAGGGCATGACTTAAGGCAAATTTCTTTAGTCAACCACAGTCTGAGGCAAAGCTACACCCACAGGTTCAGCCGTCTCAAGCCCAAGTTGATATTGAGCGATTCATCTACCAGAATCAGAATCGGTTATTTGTCAGTGATCAAAATTCCCAAACATAGGAACTTTCTTCAGCGTAAGGTGCAACATAAAACAATGAATAAAATATAATAAAATATATAAAAGGCATGCATAAGATTAAGAATAAGATAAAATAAAATAAAATAGATTAAGATAGACTAGATACTAGATAGACTAGACTATATACAGAAATGTACAGTTGGCAGACAATGCAAACTGTTTTCCAATTCACTCTGTATTGATAATAATGTTGACTTGTGCTGGCAGACAAAAGAAGCGCAGCCAAAATACTCACACTTAAGCTTTTTTTTGTCTGAGCAAAGTAAAACATTTTTCTTTTAACTTAACAAAATTGCATTAATTTGTTTTCCATTTCCCTCTTCCTTATTTCATTGCTGTCCCTTCTCTTTTCTTTTCAGCACAGTTTAATTAAAAGCTTGTTAAAAGTTTGACCGATCGATAACGAGTATTCTTTGTGGGAGTGTTGTTCAAGAGGCTCCATGGTTGAATGAAGTGCTTTGGTGCCACTAAACGTCTGCTATCATGAATACTAACGAGGCAGATGCATTGTGTCTGCCTCTTCTGACATTTTCTGTAATTGAGGTTGCAGCATACTCTTTGTAGAGATGTTCATTTCTGGGACTTTTTAATGAAATATGAGCTGGTAATGACTTCAGAGATTCACCTCAGCTTGTGTATGTTTGCAGTGTAGAGTCAAATGTGTTCACTGAAGTTACGCTAGCATTTAAGTTATTCAATAAATGTAGAACCCAAAAGGTCAGTGTGCTTATTGTTAAATGTAGTTTAGTCATTTCTAATTCTTATCATTTTCACTGAGATGTCTACAACAAACCCGCTGTCTGTAGAAGCATGGTGGGAGCAGAGTTCACACTTTAGAGGCTGAAATAGTAGGGTTCTTTTTTCTGTTAAATGGTCGTGAGTGAAAATGTCTTTTCTATTTGTTCTTAAAAAGACAATAAAATAACATAATGAAATCAGGTTTGTTATATCGCTCATCCCTAATCACAGTTGATCACTTCATATTAGTGTTGTCATGATACAAACTAAATTTCCATATCAAGAAACCGATACTCAATACCGATTTTGATACTACAATCATAAGGTTAGATTTTTTTTTTTTTTTTTTTTGACAAAATCATACGTTACAGCGTGATCTTATACTAATTCTGATAAAGGTCAAGAGCATTCTGAAAACTGTTCAAGAAAGGTAAAATGTCCTGTCTGTGATTTATTAAGTACTCCAAGTAAAAATACAGATAGGAACAAAAAAAAAAAAAAAAGTTACTTTAGGTGTAAAAAATACATGTGTATACAATGTGACCTTGATAACCAGTAATTGGGATTTTGTTTTTAAAATCAGAAGCCATTTTCCTTAGCTTAATTTTGTTAGCTCAAAAATGTAGGTAAAACATAGTTAAGTCTCCAAAAACATGCAGAAAAAGCATAAGAAAAAATATTTTTACTTTTCAGTCCAATTTAAAAAATGTAGTAAAGTAAAAAATGATCCACTATAAAATGTACGCAAGTAAAATTTGTAGCTATCTTTACTGTATCTTAAGGACAGTACTTTTACTTTTGTACTTTGTTTCTTTTTACCACTGGTTATAGCATAGATACTTGCTCAAATGGGGTTAGTTTAGTATCGATTCATATCTGACTTTCAATACTTTTGACAATTGTTCCTCATATTTACACATACCTTTGGCGGCCATGTTCTGGTTTTGCCAAAGGGAACTGGTGACTTGTTTGAGTGTGAGAACATTGTAAGTAGAATGTCCAACATATAAAGTAATTAAGGAGTTCACAGAGTTCATATTTGACTACTTGGATAGAGCCAGTAAAAGGAATTTATCTCATATTCGACCTTAGCAAAAGAAAGATTGTTGAAGTGATTATTACTTAGTGTTCCACCATCAACAAATTTTCTGCGTTGCGTCATTCACTTTCCCCAGATGTCCTCGCTGTAATGGAGAACTGTAATCAACACGGCGCTCAGGTAGCCTCCACTTTGACCCCTGACCCCTGCAGTCAATTCTGTGACCGCCTTCAGCTCTTTTCTCTCATCGCCTCCCGCCCACGCCTCTGCTGCGGCCCACTGTCTGTCTCTCTGTCTGTCTGAGAGGTGACATCAGCCCCAGACCTGCTGGAAGACTCGCAGTCCAGACTCAGTGTCCCTGCGTCCACATACCACCGCTCTGCTCCTGCTGCCTACAGAGCTGAGTCAGTGACCTGGATTACGTGGACACAATGTGGGCAAATGTTGTGCAAACGCTCTACATTTAGTGCCACTCTTCTGTAAGAATGATTGTCCAAATATCAGTACCCAAATATATATATATTCCTGACACGATAATTACTGTATTGACTCATCGTTCCATGTATAATAGAGGGACAATATGTTTTGGGCCTCAATATTTAGTATCTGTACATTTTCTTTGCAATGGTGGGGAAATTATTGTTGTTTTTCTGTAATACATTAATATTTGAGCTGTAGAAGGTAGAGTAAGTAATGTTTATGACTCTAGGTACGAACTAAATACTTGTTTAATGTTTAATTCTACTATTTATTTGTTGCAATTCATGTTTTTACAATATTGTATCTTTAGAAAAAAAAAAAGGGTTAACTGAGATAATCCTGCTTTAAAGCTATTCTGTCAAGTAGTTTCATTATCTTTAATTGTGACATTTTTCTGTAGCAATATATTTTATGTCAAAATGTATTGTCCATTAGTGGCCTACCCAAATAATAAATTATAAAACTAGTGCCAAAATGAGATACGGGTTTGAACAAGTACCTACTCAGACTCAAAATAATTGCATTATTGGACAAAACTGGACATTTTTTATTACACATTTTAGAATGGATCTAAATCAGAACTGGTAAAGACCACATAATAATAATCATAAAAAAAAAAAAAAAATGCTATAATTGTGTGTTGAAAATTACATTTAAAGAATGTTATTTATCTTCATCGTGGTATTGAAATTGAATATTGAAAGTTTTCCTTTGTATCCGAATGTAATAACTTCAAGTATATGTAAAGAAACTCTCATTCATATATCCAAGCTTAGGAATTATTTAATTGCTCAAATTATTCCTCGTGTGTAGTGCATTTTTTTCCAGATTTGGGAATTGCACCTTGTCCTTGTCCTTATAAATCTACTTTTTTTTTTCCCCCCACATAAAGATGCTCGAGCTTAGCGTAACTGACAACTGTCAATGTTTTCATGGAAAAACTGCTGCTTGCTCTAATGTCTGTGTGAACCATAGACATAAAAAATAATGGACAGACTGTCGTCGCTCCGCCCCATTCATGAAAATGCGGCTCAGTCATGGAGAATTCAAAATGGCCGCGGGTTAGCCCCCACCACTCCCCCCTCGGTGGGGAGGCGGGAGAGAGGCGACTTTGGGGCGGACTTTTGCTGACGTACTGCTGTCATTGCCCCTATGCTTACCGCCCACTCGTAGGTGAATGGCTGAGCCCTGACATTTCCGGCGCGTAAAGCCCGCCTTCTGCAAGAACTTTAAAAAATCACAGCGGCTAAACCAGTCTGGTTCAAAAAAATTCACCCCCCTCAGCGTTGTCACAGAGCCGTAAGCTAACGTTTGAGACCAAAGCCGTATTTTGAGCCAGGCTCTAAAGTAGGTTTTGAGACGTCTAACTCCCCATTGACTTGCATTGAATAATTCTACTTCCGCAGCCAGCCCCTAGCGGTCAGCACCAGATTGCAAACATGGCAGCCTACAGTCGGCGGCTCAATTTGAGCGCGGTAGCCTCGCCCACTGGTGTGAACCAACCACCTGTTTCTGTGCAGGTAAGAGTTACAGCCTCAGTAGTAAAAGGGTCAAAGGTCACAGGGAGAACAAGCAGGCGGAGTCCACAACCAGGTGCTGCAAGTTGAACACATCCACAATTTATTATTTATGTCATGTGGTTCAAAACAGGAATCAATCAAGTCGAATTATGTATTTCTTAAATGGATTGGACATAATTGAGTCTATATCATCTATAATAATCTATATTTTATTATTTTACTTTAATAAATATTAATTAATTAATTAAATTAATTACTATCTTAACTTACAATATTGAGGCTAAGATGGACCTTATTGTACTAGAGGGAAAAACTCATTCACAACAATTGTCTCATCCTTTCTTGAATCAAACTGGACCACCTGAGAAACAACTTGTTTTTATCTGATGTAAATGCATTTTAGATGGTTATGTCTGCAAACTGAATGCAGTATGCAACTTTAAACCTACAAACCTACAGTACATTACTTATGATCAAATGGCATCTAACTCAGGTGCCATGGTAGACGTACAATCAAACTGAATGTAATGACCTGCAATGTAATGGCATTCGAAATTGCAATTTGAATGGCTGCAGTTACCAAATCGCCAAGACTGCAAGTATTGAAGTGACATAATCTCTGTCTTATTCTGTGTAAAGGCTACAAACATGTTCTCAAGAGCATGGAATTCTTTAATTGGTTTAGCAGGTTCATATTTTAGTCTTCTCTCAAATGTTTATGCTCCTAAACAAGTTTAACAGAATTCTACGATGAAAACGTTAATCACAAAATCTAGTTGCAATCACATTGTCTGCTTTTCTGAAATAGATACAGATATTTTTTCAGCTCTGTTCCATAGCTCAGTCTGTAACGCTGACACTTTATTGCGTAAACACAGGTGGACAGGCAGGGGCACAGACGGTAAATGAAAACCAATCGCTCTGAGCTGGGGTCCCTCTCTTCCTCTACTTCTTTCTCTCGCTCTCTCAGCTTTAGCCCCCAATCACAGCACCTGCTTTCCCCATCATGTGCTCATATCCATCCCACTCTGAGCGCTGTGCTGTTCTGTGGCCCGCTGACTTCAAACATGAGCTACTCCAGGAATGATAATGACAGAAACATGCCTCAAAAGAACAAATAATATCCCAAAAATACACTCTTATGTGCTGCTATGGTTTTAGTGTAACTGGCATGTGTTGGTGTTGGTAGACTGTCTGCTGTGAGAAGCTGAGGAAAAGGTTGTCATAAAGCGCTGGCTGGTCACTGGTGGTGAGCAGCACACCTGTCTTAAGCCAATGTAACACATATACTCAGGCCTGTTCCCGCATTCACATTCCTATCCCCTGACAACGCGTCTGCTTAAATTTATTTTATTTCTATTTTATGATCGTATCCAGCATTTACTAAAAACCTCAATGACACCTCCACTTCTAAAGGTTTGTTTTTGTTTGACCAACATTTGGGAAATGAATCATGACTATGTCCCATTTTGAAAGGTCGTGCATTGCTGAACTAATCCCAAGGATGATCTATCATGCACTCCATCCAGACAGCTCCATTGTTGATTTCTACAACGGGGATTTTTGAGAAAGAAGTTTATATTTAGTGCCATTATATGATGTCATTTTGTTGCGTATGCTTTGCAGACTAACGGAAAAAATGGAGCTCTGTGTTCGTAGATTCCAATTAAATGCGCAATTTAGTATTGTAGGCTCAACTCAAATTGTTTTTGACTTAACATAATTCAAAATGTAGGGAATTGCTTAAGTGGAACTACAAGTGTTGTTTCAAACTCAATTTGCAATACTAAAGAAAACGTCGATGTAAACCCTCATTCGTCCAGGTGTGGTCCATCGTAGACCATCGAAACGTCTCGATCTTTAAACGGCGTCCGGATGACAACCTCTGAACCCCTTTCTACGATACTAAAGAAAAGCTCAATACCACAATCATTATGAAAGCACTTTTTTTAATACAATAGAACCTTGATTTTCAACTAGTGTACTAGGTGTGCCTTGGGAAAAATGTCACATTAATGAATTGAATTAAATAATTTACCATTTGAGTGTGAGCAACATCTACATCAAAAAAGTTAGCAAAAGAATAATTTCTACATTTCAAGAAAAAACAGAAAAAAAACCATTAAAATAAAACAAATTTTTGGTCCATTAAATACAACTTTTTGTTCCTAAATTTTGTGATTTGGTAATATTTAAGTTGGTGGTGTGCCGCAGAATATTTTCAGACAAAAAAAGTGGGCCATGACTCAAAAAAGGTTGAAAAAATACAGCAATAGAAAGTAAATTCCTATACAGAATATTTGTACTTTTTAATGTTGATGTCTAGTCTTCTATACAAGTTTTCATAGATGGATAAAAACCATATAAAACTATTCAGGAAAGATTGAAATGTATCCTATTTATGTAATGTAGTAACATTACTTGTTCAAACTTCATAGTTTTAGTCTCAATATCTGGGTTTTGCTTATTTTTGACAACCCTTGGAACTTGCAAGCACAAAAACTATGCCAAAGTATTTTTTTATCGACTGGATTAATGAGGGATTACACTGACTTTACAGAGTTATCTTAATTGCTGAACATTTTATGCTCTCTCCCAGCTCTTATTAGAAACCTTGGACTGTAACGAAATATGGTTTATGTGAATATGACATGAGAGAGCAATGCTAATGGTTTTCAAAGACTATCTCAAGTTTGCTTTGACTGCATAGCTTCAGGATAACCACATGCACATCACAACTTTTGTGGGGTGATCGGATATCCTTACCTCCGTCTGAAGTTATGTCATGCTTGTCAACAAACTGGCCCCTTTTTGGGATGGAGCTCCAAACAGATGGAGCGGTCACACGTTTGGATGGGGGAATGCTGTCATGATGCCGCTGTAACATCTTTGCCATGATGAGTATGTCAGTGCAGTCATTATGTTGAATGGCACAGCTCGACAGGAGGGAACGTAAATGGGCAGGTTGACTACATGAGTGTGCGGTGCAGGGTCATCGTGAGTCATGGACATGGATAGCCTCACTTTTCAGACTTGATATGGAAGAATGAAAGAGAGCAACAATCACCATTATCATCAAAGGCCATGAGCCATCTAGTACCGAGCCCCGAGGAAAGTATTATGTATCTTTTATAATATATTTGATCTTTTACTATGTATTTACTTTTGTTTTATAGTCTAATAACATATAGTGCAGTTTAACCTTAGAAACAGCAAATAAGTATTAAACGCGTTGTACTTGTTTTGACATGTGAAAAACAAAACAAACTCATTTTAAACTCTTTAGCGAATTTTGCCCTCACGGGTAAAGCTAACAAACATTAGCACATATCCAGCTTCTCGTAGAATAAAACACTCTAAATAAAAGCAGAGAAAGTGCTGTGGTCTCATTTTCACCCAAACAGATGCTTTTACAATGTAACTGCAATATAACTTTCATGTTTCAAAACACCAAAAATCAGGTTTTAAGGAGGAAAGAAAATTGAATTCTGTTAACGAAATACAAAAATAAATAATACAAATACAAAATATGTTACACCCTAACATCACACGATCTCTCTGGGTGGAGTCTGCATGTCCTCCCCGTGTTACCGTGGGTTCTCTCCGGGTTCTCCGGCTTCCTCCCACCGTCCAAAGACATGACTGTGTTCAGGTTAATTGATAACTCTAAATTGTCCCTAGTTAATGAATGTGAGAGTGAATGGTTGTCTGTCCTTGTCTGTCTCTCTGTGTCAGCCCTGCGACGAGTTGGCCACTGTCCAGGGTGTACCCCGCCTAAGGCCCAAAGTCACTGGGATAGGCTCCAGTCACCCGCGACCCCTAACGGGAATAAGCGGTAGAAAATGAATGAATGAACAAAATATGTTATGCCACTCATCCAAGTGGCTTCTTCAGTTCCTCTGACAGGGATCTGAGTATCATGAGTATTAATACCATTTTTACAGCAAGGGTTAGGGGTCGTTTGCGTTTTTCAAGGATGTGACTGGTACGGCCCTTATGTTCTAATCTTGTTTGGTTCTGGTCCTTATCCATTTTTATATATTTTTTTCGTTTGTTGCATTATTCAACACAATCTTCAATTGTTTTGACTTGAGGTTGACATTTTTACGTCGCTAAAGCAAATATTATTTTTGCAATGATTCACGTATTATTGATTCTTCCATTCTTTTATGCAAATGTTATTAAATTGTGAAACTCAAGGACTGAATTGGCCTTATTTGCATAATGTATTTAAATGCGGTCTTTAGCTGATTGTTGGATGATGTTTCTTATTTGATGACAGTCTTTCTATTGCGGTTGCATGTAACTGGAGTCTATTGGCACATTCACCACATCCAAATTGGGACTAAACCTGAAACTAAACCTGAAACTAAACCTGGACTAGATCCGGCCTAAACAATGATTAGAATGGGACCAAACCATATCAGGAATAAAATGGCCTCAATTTAGGACAAAAAACAAATTTGTATCAATTTGTCTGGGTTTCAAGTGACGATGATTAACAGAGATGGGAGACAGATAAAATAATTATCATTGATGGGAAGATTTATTTTTGGAGTTGTATAGTCATGAACTCTTACATGGACGCTAAACTATCTGTTTCATATTTTTTGCATCTTCCTTTTGGATATTTCTTTTAAAAATAGGCCAGTGTTGCTTGCTTTATCATTACTTTTTTCTTAACTTCTCCACTTCTTTTTGCACCTTTTTATTAAGAAAATACTTCGATATCCCAGACTTGTTTTAAAATCATATCTGCGCTCTGCTTCACCCAACTTGACCCGTCTCCTTGGCTTTAAACATTTCCTTTTGTGAGTCAGGAGTGAAGTCACGAGGATTACCTTTGGCTGCAGAGGAAGCACTCAGGCCATTTATGGAGCCCTCCATTGTGAGTCAAGTGTGAGAGAAGGAATAGGAGAGGGTGACTGGCTTGACAGCTATTTTACGAAGCCCTTGATGTTCTGAAATACATCTTTTGGAATGGCAAGTATGTTGACGGGAAGTGGTTTCCCCTCTGTAACTGGCACAATAGGATATGCCATTGTCCTAATGTGCATCACTGGAATATTATGACGCTTGTGTTTATTGAAGTCAAATTTAACTACCTCATTCTTAAAACTGAATTCTTGTTTTTTCCAAATGCAATTACTAATGGAACAGGAAAAAGATTAGAATTTGATTGTTGCGCATGTTCTTCCTTCCATTGTCATTTGTTTTGCGCTGCCTTGGAGCTTCATTGAAATGTTTTAGGAACTACATCTCATAACAATGGACCAATTTGGTGTCAATGCCAAAAATTTCCAAGCCAAACTTCCCTGTCATTATTCCCATAGTTTACTGTAGAAATCCACATTTTCCTTTCAGCTATAGCGAAGTAAGTTTTCCCCTACCATCTGCGTAATCCTTTTAGATTGGGCCTGTATGACATCATGGGGTGATAACAACACTACAGCCACTAGCTTTTTAAATGGGGAAAAGTCCTTAGTGGAAGATCCAGGAATCATAACAGTTTTAAAGGATTTGGAAAGGTTTTGTCATGATGTACCCAGTAGATTGTTCTGTCATATCTTTTTCCTGCTGTGGCGACATGCATGAAAACATTTGGTCCTCGTTTGCTCAGTAAGTTGAAGAAGCATCATTGTGGCTTTTTGAAGGTTTAGTGCGAGGTCCAGAGGGTGGGTCTGCTGTGGTTTGTCGTTCGATGTGATGACGTTTAAAGAAAAAGGGGTTTAAGGTCAGGAAACAAGTCTGTGCAATCAAGGGAAGTTAATTTGCAAAAGAAAATCACATTCTGTTAATTGGACAAAAGGTTTAAGAGTGAATAAGTTTTGACACTCATCCAAGTAGCTTCTTCAGTCAGTACAGTAAGGAATATATGTTAGATATAAGGCAGCAACTTAAAAAACAGATGTCTACCAGAGCAACTGAAGAAGTTACTATTTAAAAAAGTAAATGTAAATAGGTTAAAGGGGTTAGCATATGCAGCAAACTGGACGATCAATTAAAAATCATCCTATATAGTTTTTTTTTATTCGTTTTCGGATGTATTGAGTCCTATGTTGCTGCAGACGCTTTTTTTCTTCGTGGAATTCTTTTGTTTTTTGATGTGTAATAGGGTACTATACGTAAATTTTACTTCATCCTTAACTCTTCTGGTCATGTTTCGTGTAAGGTTGTTGTGTGCATCCTTGTTAAGATGTAAATGACAGAATAAATTACTACTACTGCTTAAAACTTCTGTCCAGTTGACTGAATTCAATACGAGTCTCGTTAAGGTTAGGAAAATGGTTAAGGTTAGAGTTTGCTTAAATTCAGGAAAATGGCTTCAGTCCTTCCCGAATTAACCATCTCGCACCAGCTATTGTGAATATGCCGTAAATGTATCTTATCTCCATGGAGACAAGCCGGTGACACTATCAAGCCAAATTAGATGTCAGATCTGTGGAGAGGCAAGCCCAATCACACTAAGAATACATGTTTTTCAAGGTTTCTGTTGACAGTAAAAACACCTGTAATTGAATAAATGAAGAAAAAATATGTTTAATTCCATATTAGTTAACATTCTAAGCAAAGCAATAACATTTCCAAGCAGTTGGTAGAGCCCCACAAGAAAAATTACATCTCAGTCACCCTCGACTATAGCCATAACATTGACCTCTCCACTTCAATATGCTTCTTTTCACTTCACAACCTCTGTTCAATATATTTTCTCAAGTTTTAATTTGTTTTCGAGTACAGGCCTTTACCTTTGACACAGGCGGTGTGCATTGTGTAATTCAATTTGACTCGGTCTTTGTGTACTCTGTCTATCTTATGCAACTGTTTTGCAGATTCCCCGGTGGATCCATCGGGGGTTTGTGTCTGTGGAGAGGTTGATGTAATAAATGGAACCGAAACAGCGAAGGTCATGATTAGTCACAGCAATAAGATACGGTCTGAACTCATGCAAAAGAGCCTCGTTGATCCCGCTTTTCTGAACACTATGATAAACTAAGACTGGGGTTTAAAGAAAAATGTTGTTAAACTAATCCTGAGTGAAAAATATAGCTACATGTTTCTGGCTGCATTTTTTTGGTATGAACAGTTTTGCACATAAATTAGGTTTAGATGTCGAGGTGTTAGATTCTTTCATTGTATTGATATTTTTGTAAATGTAAACTGTAGAATATTTTGCCACTTAGAACTTTGAAATACAGCAATACTTTCAAAAATGTGGCCATGTGTGAACTGTCAAAGAAACCTTTTGTGCAATATTGAATTTACTCGTTAAAATCATCATGCCAACTCAGGAAGGGTAAGAATTAGCATGGACAGCCAGACTTGAAAATTGTAAGCTGATCAGTTATTTTCAATTGCACTTTTGTTTTTACTGACCAATTGCATACATGTATCTACACCACTGCATCTGTATCATATAGAATTTTTTTTTTTTTTTTTTTTTTTTTTTTTTTTCCAAATTATAATGACGCATGGGGCTGCCTTGTTTGCCTCTGTTTTTGTTTTTATGTATAATATACTGGGGATTCCTGAGAAATTACTTAACCCAGCATTTTCTCTTGTCTGATTGGAACATTCATCCAGGCAAAGGGATAACATTTCCATAAAGAGATGCAGGTGGCGGTCTCTCCACCAGAAAATCTACATATTGCACCTTTTTAATGTCTACAAAGTCAATTTTGAGACTTGTTTGATTTATTGTATGAATTATGTAAGACTTTTGCATGCGTAAATCTGCAATAACCCCACATATTCAAACTCCAGTCTGTACAAAATGTGAAAAACAACATGGACCTCGACATGTTTTGACTACACTTTTACTGGCTCATTCCAAGTTTATAAATCTATACATCTTGTTTCGCTTTTGCCCTGGTGTCATTTGCACTTTAAACAAAACATCCAGTATAGGCTTTAGCTTTGGTTTGCTTTCCACTGATGGGAGCAGACAGGAGGTGGGGTTTGTTGTTCTGCCACTAAGCACTTTCTTGATTTCATGTCTTGATCAGATGAATATTGCAAAAACAGACTTGACCCGGGTTCAAGATGTATAGAAAATGTTTGGTTTCCAGAATCGTAGGTCTGTTATAGCAAGGGATGTCCAGAGTGTTGAGTTAATTAACAATCGGAATAATTTTTCGAAGTAATTCCAATCCAATCTATGCTCCAAAATGTAAAGTATCTTTTTATCGGGCTGTTTATGTCACATTAACTTTACTTCATCAGAAAGTTTGATTTTATAAAGGGGGATCATATACTTGAGCAATACTTGATGGTGCAATCAAGTGCAAGATGCAGTGGTGATCTTTTTGACATTGAGAATGAAAGTGAATTAAGGATTTAGCGCTGCAATCCTTTGGTCGTTTAATCAATTAATCCGTCGATGATGTCTTAGTTGACCAAGTTTTGTGTTAGTCGACTAATTATTTTCTTTAAATGATAAGGATTTATATTGAACAGCAGTGAAAAGGAGACCAGATGGACCGAGTTAGTTTCATGGAGTTTAATCTGCTTTTTACATATAAATAAACAGTTTCCTTTTAGAGCTGTAATCCTTTAGTCATTTAGTTGATTAATCGGTCAATGGTGTCTTAGTCAACCAAGATTTTTATTAATTAAGTAAAATGATTTATATGACAAACGATAAGATATGGAGTGAGTTGGCTTAAGATTTTGGAGTCTATGTATAGATACACTCTGTCCTACCTTTCTGTATTAAAAGTAGTTTATTGTTAATGAACCCCTGTGCAGTTGTTGTCTTTTGAGTGCAGTTTGGGTCAGATACATTAAAATACCTTGTAGTTTTGATATAGTTTTGTCACACCCCCTTTTTAGTCAACTTAATCAGTCGATGGACAGGTCCAAGAATTTCTTTAGTCGACTACAGCCCCAGTTTTCTGTATAAATTTGCATAAACCCCAGTGCCGTTGTAGCATTTTGACGCAGTTCAGGTCAGAGAAATGGAGATACTTTTTGCCACGCTAATTTCTTTAGTCAACTACAGCCCGAGTTTGATTGTCATCTGACCGTGAATATCCATTAAATCATGTTGATTCTTCTCACATTAATATTAATCTTAACAATACAATTTTATATACCCAGTTATTGCTCTTCTTCAGTTTGACAAATTATAAAACCCCTTAACCATGACATTGCTTGCTTATGTCATGGCCAAAGTTGGAGTTGAAAGTGTGCCAGAGTTTGACACCATTGAAGGAGGTGATTGCAAAGCCTATAAACACATTAGTGAATCATCTCTTTGCTCAGCCCTCCACACCGAGCTTGAGTCTTATCACTGGCATTAGGTTGACACTCTTGTAAGGCGTGCTCGGTACAACAGCTGCTGCTTTAGGGCGACTGCGCAGGCCGGGCACGATGCATGCTTGGACTGTGTGACGTTTGTTCTTTTTAAATGCACAGGACCTGACCTCAGTATTGAACTTGGGGCATGCATTGCTCGTACATGACCAGAACTCTGACGCACTGACAGAAGTATAATTAGGTGATAAACTTTTAGAGGGACAGGAAGTCAAATGCCTGTTAGTAAAGATCAGATTTTAATTTGAAGGCTCAGGATATGTGGAAAGTTGATACAGAGTGATTATAATTAAAAATTTGATACTGCACATACACAACTGTAGAAACTGGAGCAACAAACCTGGAAGGCCCCTGTGGTGTAAAGTTCTTCATATTTTGGTGTTATGTTATGAACTTTTTTATTTACAATTGCATATACATATACGCTGCCCAGCCAAAAGAAAAGTCACCACAGAATAAAAAGGTCACACGCTCTAATATCTGATTGGACTGCGTTTAGCTTTAATTACAGCACACATTTTCTGTGCCATTGTTTCAATAACCTTCTAAAACCAGTGTTTTGTTCGTCTTTCACCAAAATCTTGTCTTGAGGATGGTAAAGTGTGACCACTGCCAAAGGCTTCTCCAGTACATCCCAAAGATTCTCAACAGGGTTCAGATCTGAAGTCTGTGGAGGATAATCCATGTGTGAAAATAATGTCTCATACTCCTGAACCACTCTGTCACAATGTGAGCCCCATGATGGGATTGTCATCTTTGAATCGGTGAAGAAGAAATCCATTGATGAAATAACCTGGTCGTTCAGGATGTTCAGGTGGTCGGCTGATCTCATTCTTTGGGCACAGAGAGTTGCACAACCTAGACCTGACCAACTGCAGTAGCCCCAGATCATAACACTACCCCCACAGGTTGGTACAGTAGGTACTAGGCATGATGGGTACATCACTCCACCTGCCTCTCCTTCTAAGATGATGGTTTCTCACTATCCTTCCAGTTTTCAATGGACAGTTCTTAAGCCAATTTTATTAGTTTGTGCATCTCCTTAGATGTTTTCTTTGCTTGCTGTCAATGATTTGACCCTTCTCAAATACAGTGACGTATTTTCCACGACCACAGGATTTGTCTTTCCACTTTGACCTACTTGTGTCCATTTTTTTTGCCTAGAATGTTTCACCATATGGCATTACCTACTATCTTGCATTTATTCTTCTACATTTGTTTAATTGTAAAAACAAACATGCATGCATTATTATTATATTATTATTATTATTATTAGAGAGAATAGTTAATTAATGTTGTACTGTGGGCGTTTTTAGGAAGCGATAATAACATCTCCATGGAGACAAGCAGGTGCCAGATCACACAGTGCAAGTTTGAATCTAATAAAGGCAAAACTGGCAATCTTTCTCGTATTTTTCTTACAAAATATTTGCCTTGAAAAATGAATTGTGTTTTGCCAAAGTCGTGCCAACAAGTCCTTGATGTAAATAGCTTTTACAAGCTTGTGAGTTGCTGCAAAACAACATAACAGAACAGAAATTTTCCTGTTTCAAAATGAAGATGTGACTTTGGATTCACATCTTAAATTTATATGAAGAGTTCAGGGCTAAATCAATCCAAACCCTGAAGGTGCTCTAACTTTTCTGATGTCTGTCACCTTCAGTGAGATGTTGATTTGTCTCCCTGTAAAAATGTTTTCCAGGAAACCATTTTAGCAATAAATAAACTTGCAATTGAACAACTGCGAGATAGATACGTTTAACGTCCTCTCCATGTCCACAGAGATGAGCAGCTTTTGAACCCCTGTGAGAGAAGTTGCATATATCACCTTTTTAAATGTTTTCAATAAAAAGTTTTCAATGGCGAGTTTCACCAGCTCGTCTTCCAGGAAGTGCTCTTTTCTTGCACGCTTCATCATCTGTTGAATGAACTTTAGATCGGATGGCTGAATTCTCATCTCTAAGCTTTTCCTGAAGATCGTGCCAGAGCAAACCACCTCTAAACGATAACAGAATCTCACCAGCTGTGCGACCTCCAGCACCATGAGCGTGGCCTACGTGCACGCCAACATGTATAGAAGCGCTGTTCACCACCAAAGGATTTAAGAACTTAAACCCTTATAAGGTGAAATAACTGACTTTTATGTGAATCTGATTTGCAGCCCTAACTTTGGTATTTGTGGCTGGGAAAAGCATCAAGTATGCAGAAAGGACATCCTAACTGTTTGTTTTCCCTGCTTCCCTGCATGCATGCTGAGGCCCGGACTGCCTGGCTGCTGGCATTACGTAAAAGCCAGTCTGCATGCTTCTGTATTTGTTTCCACCTCAGTTTTGGTAAATGATTCAGCAGGGCCTGACTAAATGAATGTTTTCAGAGCCTGCTTATGACTATGTGTAGCTTTTTGACATGCTGATTGGTGCAATTTTGCGGTATGTCTTGGTGTATGTGGAATCAATTACGTGAAATTCTGTGACATTTCGTACATTAGCTTGCATAAAATTGGTACTTTATGTTCTGAGAAAGGTACATGGCACAGTGTTGTACTTTGCATCCATCCATAGTGAACATGGTTGTGAATTTCTTTCACAACATTTTTTTTTTTTCTACTTTCCTGTCAGATTACAGGTGGTTATGGACTAAAGCGCAGCAGTTACGGACACCGAACAATCTGGTCTCTGGTCAGGGTGTAGTTTGTGTGTGTGTGTGTGTGTGTGTGTGTGTGTGTGTGTGTTTGTGTGTATATTTTTAACCCTCAATAGGCCAGAATAAATGTTATAACTATGTAAATGATTATGAGCTTAATTTCCTGTGTAAGTCTCAGACTTTTTGTTTTGTTTTGGAGTCTCTATAGTACGTATAATGGTTATTCTATTACAAAATGTATTTATTTAAATCTGCAGTTTAGGGCTGAAACAATTGATTAATTGTAACCAATCAATTATTTAAAAAATTGTCAACTAATTTATAATCAAACAATCATTATCTATTATCTGGACTATACACGGACTCAAACATGCCATGTGCTCAGAAATTAATTTCTTTTTCAGACAGAACAGTAATTACATCAAAAGAAATGTAATGTTTTTTGTTTTGTTTTTTTCCCCTACACACCCCCTGCGCATATACTTCATCCGGATGGCATCTCCTCAACTTCATCTCACATTTTGTAGGAATAATCTCTAGATTGATTAATTTTATAAAATATATATTGGTTGCAGCTGTATTGTAATTAATCAATTAACTTTATATTCCTTTTAAGAGGAAACAAACGCTGTTATTTTGCCTGTTCACACTTCACTATCAATAGATAGAAATTAATTTTAATTTAATCATTTGAAGCTATTTCAAACTGTCAGTTATCATTCTGCTCTTTAAGCCAATTCTCAGCAAAGGCATGTGGTTTGAAAAGGAGTTTGGACTTTAGAGGGATCAATTTGACAGTTTTCTTTGTTAAGTGGCACTGATTTAAAGTCATATTTATATGTCTTTAAAAGGAAAAAATGTAATTAAAAAAATATATAATCAATCAATACAGCCCTAGTTTAGACCTCACTTGAGGGTTCACTGTGTACAGTTTCATTAAACAGAATATAATTTTTCTACAGGCCAACATTTTAAGTTTAATATTCGCAGGTGCCAAAAGAATGTATTGCTTGGTTTTCCTGCACACCTGAGCTCTCAGCTATGCCAGTCATGTCCACTTGCACCCGTTCAGGTAGAAACGTCTCCCCACACCGACCCCTCTTTCCCTCTCTCCTCCTCCCTTTATCACCAGTTTGTAATTACGTGCTTCAGTGAGAGGCATGCAGCCCGCTCCCACATGCAAACAGCAGCACGCCGACAGGGACACACTGGGCCTGATTAACAAACCTAATGGATCTTCTTGCTCTGTATTCCAAGAACATTCCATAAAGCAAGGAGCCATATAATTGCTTCTTACCGTCAGAGCTGAAACGAGCATTTTCTGTGACTCTTATCCCCCATCATGCCCATCCACTCCTGATAAAAGGCCTCTAATGACCAGCCTTTTACTCTTCTCTGCCACTCGGAACACTCAAGTTCGCCAAGTTAAGTCATGTCATTTTTTTTTTTTTTGTCTGAAATTAATAGTTTTTCTTACATTAATCAAAGTATAAAATGGGCTCATAAATCTCATCAGTATAAATCTAGCTACTCAGACCTGTACTTTTGGAAGAGTTACGTCCGGATGGGATTCTTTACTGTAAGATGGATTGCATTCTTGAGAGGGCTACTATTGGAACCTTTGATACATGTCCTTCCTATGTTTTTTTTTTTTCTTCATTTTTCATGAGGGGTGTAAAGTGATCGCAGATTTGGTTTCTGCCACTTTCTGCCATTTTTCTGACTGAAGTGCGTAATGGAGTTCAATTGATCAAAAAGGCTTAATTTTGCTTCTAAAATGGTCTCAATTATTTTCTTGCTTCTTAGATTCTTACAAATATAATCTTTACATCTCTAATAGTGATATTATAATTTTCTACTTTTTTGGCATTTGTTTTAGTTTTATATAAATTGTGTTTATAAAATATACTTTGTATTTACAACACTATATGGTTGCTTTGTATGTACACCTGAACATTCCACGACATTAGCGTGTTGTTAGCCTTTAAACATGCTTATGAGTACCTTTAATTTGCCGTCTAATGTTTTGAAACCCACAAAAAAAAAGTTTATTATGAAATAATTTCAGTTTTTTCTGGAATGACACTTATTTAGTGCAGCCAGCCAGTAGATGGTGCCAGGTGCTCACACAATTTAGTTATATTATCTCCGTGTGACACGCTATTTTCAAGCTAGCATCAGCAATTGTTTAGACGGAAGAAATGCTCTGAATGAGTCTGGCGATGATTTAAGGACTAAAAACAGCTGAAGATTCTCGGATAAGTGACGTATGAAATCTGAAAATATGTCCCAGATCAAGGAGTTCAGCAGGAAGTGTTTTCGATGCTCGGAGGGGGGAAGATTTTCCAATGAATATTCCTTAAAACCGCTTGAATGCAGCTGAATGCAAGTCCAGGTATGCGTTTGATGATTGAGTTTTGTTAGAACATGGTTAAAAGAGAAAAAGTCAAGTGAAAAGTGAAAGTAAACGGTATACTGAGAGTAAATATCAAAGCTAAACCATAAAGTGAAGCCATAAGTATTTTGATGAAAATAACAGCGTTAAACAGGTAATGAGGTGTTAGGCTGGTATAAAAAGGGCTTCTGGGAGATAGAAGTGTGGTCCGGAGACTGTGATGGAGGCGAGGTCCTGCTCTTGAACCTCAGTGAACATATTATACATGTCCATGAGTGGTGTGTTTACTTTGCAAATCCAGATGTTGTTCACGCTTCCTGTTTGGTGTGTTCTGAACTGGATGTTGATTTGACAAAACTCAGGCTAAAGAAAATAAACACACGTGCTTTTAGCAGACCAGCCGCATGTAGTGGAAAACAGCCCATAGCTAGGGACGAGGGACACAACAATATGCATCCCGAGTGAGAAACTGAATACTTTCTATTGATGCAACAAATTGTTTACTATTCAGTTTACCCTCTGGTCCATGATATACTCTCCTGTGGATCAATTAATGAAATATGGATTGGAAAAACAAAGTGCAAGAGAACATTATTTACTCAAATCTGTAAACTCAAATGAGGACATTAACAGAGTAGTGAATCTAACAAATAAAGTCTGACTTTTCTCCGTGTCCAAAGGCTGAACTGTTAAGTCTCTCATAACCCCAGCCCTGCATATAAAAACTGCAGGCAGGAGTTTCCAGTAAACAAGCTCTGACATGCCAAGGTTTACTGTCTGTCCAGCTCCGCGACAACTCATGGAGACATTATCAGAAGGTCACAGAGGACCTTTTCTTCTACTTGAACAGACAAGATTTTTTTTCAGTATTGTCCTTGTTGGATTTGTAGCTTTTTACACTCAAATTGAACATTTTACTTGGCTGCAAGATTAATCGCAATCGAATCAAAATCACTATTTGAATGGACACAAAAGCAAATCACAAAGGCTGCAATTTTTGAAGTGTTAGAATTTCCTCCACAAAAAAGAAAATCGCCTGTTTTAGTCATAATAAAAACATCTAAACTTTTAGTTTAGATCTGTACATAGTTTGTCAGTTCATATTTTAGTCTTATTGTGAATTCAAATGTGAATATTGAACAGAATTTGATTGTTAACACACTAATTATTCTAAGTCAGAAAGTCACAATTAGGTATTTTTACCAAATGGTTCAGATCCATTGTTTATACATAAATGTTAACATAACTTTCAATGTGACAATTTACAGTACAGTATTAGACAAACCTTGTATTATATTAGCCGCGAATATAACTGAAACGTTTGGTATAATTATTGGTCTGTTTTTAGTGCTTCGACAAGCCACATGATTTTTTTGCAGCTGTCTTTTAAAAACACTTCAAGACATTGTTCCAGTCATAATGCTTATTTCTAAAATGGAATATTCTCAATCAAGCGCTAAATAGGCTTTTTGCATGCAAGAAAAACACCCTTTGCTCGGTCAATCTCAAATTCCCACATTAGCGCACAGTGGAGTGAGTGCACGCTTGCATTGGAAAACATGTTGTTTTGACTCACAAGTGCAGGCCCACAGTCAAGTTTGCACATAGTCATGCATTCTTTGTTAGCTTAAGTTTCCATGTTGAAGCAAAGGCTCGACCGGGGGCTATTTTCCTACTCGCTTCGTTCACCCAATGAGGTCACACCAACCAGAATCCAGGGAATGTCAGGAATGGTGATGTTTAAGAGCTCCTGAACAGTACTATATATTATCAGATGGAAGGAGCTGATGGAGATGAGGCGCGGTGTAATGCGATACGCTTTTGTAACACTGAAATGATTGGGGGAGGCCTCACCTTTTGACATTGTTATCTGTAGCTGGTAGGATGGACATAATTTAAAAAACCTCGCTGTTCCTACTAAATATCCACATGTTTTGATATGCGTCCTTATGTTACGTCACAAAGCAAGATTTACATTACACTTGGCCGACATTGCACCATATGTGAACTAGTTTATCACAAAGCTGGAGATTACATTATGTGTACGATGTGAATTGGAACAGGTCAGCCAATTCTGTGTAATTCTATGCAATAATTCCTTTGTCCCACTTACGCAGGTCTAGACACTACTATACATTGACCCAGTGCGAATTCCTCCTTTGGAAAAACCTCCAGACCATGATTATCCGAGTGAATATTATTGAAGATTATTTAAGATCTACTGTGCATTTTGGGATCATCCAGAGCCTCAACTTGTATATCATTTTTGAATCAAGGAATGATAAGTATGTTAGCACTGGAACAGAAGGCTGAAGAGTGTCTGCTTAACCACTCAAACATCGCATTAGCATCACCAGTCTACCAGTGCGCTCATATTTAATACTTATTCTGGAATTTACCCACTGTGGGGCAAATAAAGGTTCTTAATATTATCATAAGCTTCAAGTGTAAGCTGTAAAAATAAAACTAGTCAAGTTCCTTCACTTTTTGTACAAAACACGAACCCCTAATCTTGACGTGCCTTGAAAGAAATGCTTTATAATGCTTTACAAGCTAGGAATAGGTGTCTTTGATTTGGTGTTGAAATGGGGAGTAATCATCATCATGAAAACATCTAGATATTCTTTTTTGTCTGTATCTTCTACCCCTACCTTAAGTCCATAAGAGGGGAATGTTTAAGGGTCACACGGTTTCTCAAAGATTTGATCAGAAACAGAACATAAAACATAAACAAGGAGCAACTTGGTAATGCCAAATTCCAATCTTAAATTGCTGTAACATGATTTCATAGTGTTGACTAATACAATAACACTTTTAAATGTTAAAAGTATTGTTTAGAAAAAAGAAAGTCATGCATGTCTGAAATTTGTACCTTTTTGAACTTTTTCAGGCCGTTTTATATTGCCCAACTGCAGTTCTGGGAGAATTCTTTACCATGTTAGGCTTAATAGTTCATGAAAACTGCCTGGTAACTTAATTATTTTGCATATAAACAATACCTTCCTATTGAATAATGCCTTACGTTTCTTTGCACATTCCATGGAAATTATAAATAAATACTGTGCCATCACGTGTGCAAGCATCATCACCTCTTCAACAGTTTATCCTTCTTATCAGATCACACAAATAAGCCATTTTCCATTCAGTGCGGTACAGTTTAGCGCCTTCTAGTGGCTGTAAGAAACTAAGGAATTTATTAAGATTATTTGAACTGGTACCATAGGAACTCTTACTTAATCAAACCTGCACAGGAAAAGGTCTGTTTTCAAAAATGCCTGTGTTGACTGGATCTGTGTTAGCTTTTGGATATTAAGCACACAACACAATCTCTTGATCACAATTTGCACAATCTGAGTTTTGACTGTTTTTGTTATCTTTCACATATCCTCTGCCCGAGGAGTTTATTATCTATAATGTTCTGCAATTATTCCACAGGCTGCCCAGTTATTTCCTGAAACGGGAGCTGTCACATTGAAGTTGTGGGTGGGGGTTTCTCTGTATGTTTTTGACAGAGCTCAAGCCGCGATACTCACTATTCCTGTCTGGAAAGTGTGGCGTTTCCATTACATTCTGTCTCATTTCTGCACAGTGTTTTTGCACAGAGGCCCGGGGGTGAGCGGCCTTGTGAGCCCAAAGCCCAGTAGTCGGAGCTGGATCTGGGGGGGAGTGTCCGCGGAGCATAGACCCAGACACACATGGGTTGCATGTGGTGCTGCTGTAAGTCTAGACTGGCGAGAACAGACAAGAGAAAGTCTGGAAAGCAGGACATTTAGCTTGATTGATTATTTCGACCTTGTGACAGAAAACAGAACTTAAGTTTACAGTATTTTTATGTTATTTTACAGAAAGGAATAGAAGTATATCCTTTTAATATACTATACACTAAATAACAAACAAAACATTGAATAAAAGTACAGTTGTTTAGCTGTATCATGTACAAACACACACATGTACACACATTCATAATGTATCCACAATTGTTAAATGTCTTCTGTGTTTCCAAAGTGCACCTGTCATGATAATTACTATATTGACTTACCGTTCAGTAAATAAAACCTGGAACAATATGTTTATGGTTTAGTATTTATCTTTGCAATTGTGGGATTCTTTTATGTACAGTAAGTTCTGAGGTTTAGAACCTTAAATAAATGTTTATGACTATGATTATAATGACTTAAGTTTTTGACTAAAAAACTGAATGACTAAAGTTGCTTTGAATTTGTTGCAGGTCATGTTTTTCATAGATGTACATTTTGAAAAGGGCTTACTGGGATTCTGTGGCTTTAGGTTTATAACGTAAGTAGTATACCTGTGTACACTGATCAGTAGAAAAAATTGTGTGATTCTTGTGCTTCGGAATGTATTAGTTTACTACACTTTTACAGTATGACTTAACAGTTTAGCATTGCTTTGAAAATGATGAGCTAGGGCTGTTAAATGTGATGAAATGCGTAACATATTGCGCACTTATTTTCATGCTGTGATGTCATGAGCAATTTCCCAGAAGTTGTGAAAAAAAGAAGAAATGATAAACCGTTAATAACTCATAGCTTACTGTACAAGGAACATGCTTAAGATAATGCTCAGATTTTCTGACCATTTCTGTCCTAATCTAATCTTTTCAGTGGTTTATTCCACGTGGTTTCCTTCTATCCGACTTTAAAAGCAAATCTCTGAACGTGGCCTGGTGGCTGCTGGCTAGTATTAGCACCTGACCCTTGTTTCGTGTGGTGGAGAAAAAATCTTGCCGGGAAAGCCCTTCATTAACGTTTATGGGAAACCTTTTGGCCTCTCATTTTTTTCCCCTTCTGGATTAAAACTCATTCTGTTCATTTTCCATAGCTCTCTCCCATACGTCCATTTAACATGGCCGTTTAGGGAAATCCCTTATAATGGGCAGTTAGTCTGCATTGTGCCTGGCAGCCACTTTTTTCCCTTTGGGATCACATCCACAGCATTTTTTGGAAAGTGTGGGTGTATTCAAATGGTATGATGGTGTTTTCTCTCGGCGGAACGCAGTGTTTCCAGACTTTCGTTCAAACTATTTTGAACCGAGCAAAGAGAAACAACCGCTGGAACTCCTCAACCATGAGAAGAATGTAGATATGAAAAGACATTGACTGATTTTTACAGTCCAGACTGTATGCAGGCCTGACTGAGGTGGTCCAATACCAGAGTTATATAAACAAGAGCCTCATCTGGAAATGTGGGTTTACCTGAGAAAGCTATATAAAATGTCAATAATCTGAGTGATTGCCTCCCTTGAGCTCATGGTTCATGTATGTGGCTGTCCTGACCTTTTGCCTGGGGTTTCTCTGTCGGAGCGCGCCCACTCAGAGGACTTCCCTCGTGTGTGAAGGAGAGCAGGGGAAGCCTCAGTCTCCTTCAGAGAATGACTCACCCGGATCTATCCACCTTAAAGCTTGAAACTCAAAGTGGCATCATTCCTCTTGTCAGAAGGAACTTTTGATCACTGTTGAGACTACTGTTTGGTATTGTACTTAGGCTTTGCAGATTAGGCCTTTAGCAGTTGTTGAGCTGTTGCTTTTCTTCCTTAAGGATGTATTACATAATAGAGTACATAAAAGTACTAAATTGATTTATTACTACTACTACTATTACTACTTTATTGTCATACTACATATTAGGACATACCAGGGATGTCACTATATGGAAATTCCAAACTTGAATTTTGAATGTAAAAACCTCAATACTCAACGCTGATGTTTGATGGTATGAAATGCTTTATTTGTACACGGACATTGCGCAAGTCATAGTAAAGATGCTGGTACCAGTTTATAACATGAATGATAATTTAAGGGAAATTATAGAAACATTGACCACAGATAACTTAAACACATATACAGGGGTCACATCATCCAGATATTCTAAAATCAACATACATCCATACACGTAACACGAAGTACTGTAACTCTCCACCCCTGAACCTCTCTCACCCTCCACCAATGATCTTGATACAATCTATTTACATGCATCCTGATTATTCAAACTAATACTTCTCCCTGATCTGTATAAAGTTGTTTGGATATCAGCCACTTTGTAATGTGCAAAATTTGAAAACCTGTTAGAATCTTAGTTGGTTAATTATTCTGACAACAGGAGATATGGCAATTATATTAAAAAACACACTCTTTATATATCAATATTTTAACTTGATATATAAGACTTACTTTAAGTTTCAGTTCTATTTTCATTACTGATTAGCATCTGGGGGTCCATTTTTGTGGTAACGTACTCTAAATGTGTACATTCTGTCGTGTAAATTGCTTTGCCTGAGCGAGTGACACTGTGCTAACATTGAACTCAGTCGTGTCACAATCCTGCGCTGCTGTGGGTGGTCCGCCTCGGTCAGCCCAGGTAGTTCAAAGAGGACAAGAGTTTGGTTTCACACTTGGGTTTCTCTCACTGGAAATCCCAATGTTAAGGTTTTACTGATACTCAAAAGTATGCTCTACTTGAAGATGTTTAAAACGTGCACCAGGGTGTAAAAAACAAACAAAAAAACCCACATTGTTTTAAATTTGATAAATCTCAATGTTTGAGTTGATCTAGTGCAACCTACCTACCTCAGGCTTCTGATTTCTACTATCTTTCCCTGGTTTCCTTCAATTAAACTCTTTAAAAAGTGTTGACTGGTATCGCTCGTTGTCCAAGTGAATAGCACACATTTGCTCCTTGTCAGCAACCCACAGTACCATGAGTTCAAATACAGCAACAATTCTCAGTGCCATAGTGAAGTACACGTGTTGTACAGTAGAGTGAGAACACAAAAAGTAAACGTACAGACTGGCAAAACTGAGACATTTTCTGGCGATAAACTCTGTAATTCCTTAAGTCTTTGTTTTCAAAAGAAGCTCTTCTTTTTCAGTCTAAATGATGTTACTCAAAACAAGTCATGTTTTATAAAAAAGCCAGAAAAGTGTGACGTGTATTTCTCCATGAGGTAGCAGGGTTTATTGGCTTTCCCCTTGTTTGGGTATAGAAGTCGTCCCGGTGGGGATCAAACCCAATAAACATGGAGGACTGGGTTCCAGGTAGAGGCCCAGGTTGAGTCCTGGGGTTTTCCAACAGTCCATAGCCTGCAGCTCTGATGTATTTGTGGAGCCTTCACAGTGAGAGGCAGCACATTCTTTATAGTGCAGCTGATTGGACACTGCACATTATTTGCTCTTGGACAACCTCTAGACTTGTCAAACACTATCATATTTCAGTTTGCTTTTACAGTTCTAAGTTTTGGGGGTGACTTTCCATGTGAACGCAGCAGGACCTTCAAGGTGTTACAAGATGAAGTTTTTATTTTCTGGCCTGAAGGTGCGGCAGAATTAATAGATTGTCGCTTTAATTTCAACTTTTACTGATACGTTTTTGTGGTTCATCATCGTCAGTCATTGTTCAGTAATTGTATTTTATGTGAAATTGTTTGTTCAATCAATGGTCAATGATGGACAGAAATATGGCAGCCGTTCTATGCATTTACTCAGCAGCCTCAGAGCAACAAGCATACACATTATTTACAGGGTGCTTGATGTCCTGGCCGTACCAGGACATTTAGGGCCTGTGGTTACTGTATCAACTTGTATTTGTAATCTTTCTGAACTTTCATTGGTTGAATCCTGTCACAATACTGTAATTTCAAACTCAGTTTCAATAACAAGAGTCATGTATGCATTAGCGTGGTACGGCGCGGAGCAGGACGGTCCGAGGGGCCGCGAGAGGTACTAGCTCCCAGAGGTTTATGATTGGACGAGAGAACAAACCAGAATGCAGACCATGGATGTATTAAATGAACTGGATAAGGTACGCCCCCTCTGTCTGTGGTCCCAGATTGATTTGTGGCCGTGCGAGGTACTGCAGCCTCTTGGAACCAGCCTTTTTCTAAAATTGCACATTATAATTGCAGACAGTACTGAATTATTATCGGTATTTAAATAAAATAGAAGGAAATGTTCTTTTCTACCGTTTCTAAAATCACCGAAATTACCGTTTTTATATTAAGTGACGTCACCGCAAACATGTGCGAGTCACGTGAACGAGCACGTCGGACGATATAAACAGAAGCACGTGGAAAAGGCTCGACTAGCGATACCTGTAAGTTGTATTTTATTTCATTTCAGACGCTTTCAGGTGTGCTCTAACATGAAGAATACAATTACAATCACACAAGCTAACGTTAACACAAAAACTTGCAAGCTGCGTGGTCGTTCACGTCGCTCAAAGCATCATGGGGGAAAGCAAAGATGTCAGCCTTCGTATCAGGAAGTAAATGCGGAAGTAAGAAACTTTTTTGGGGTCATGCGCCAATGAGCACTCTCCATAGGGATAAACAGGACGGCCATCTTTGATTCATCTTCCAGGTTTTATTATAGTTCTATGATGCAGACGCAGGTGAGAACGAAACTGCAGAAAGAAAATATAAAGACAAAATAATCATTCCTTACCCAACGTTGACTTGATCTTGTGAAAAAAAACGTCATATTTCCAGCGACAATAACGTTGTTTGTTGAGCCGACAGAGTTAGCAAAACAAAGCGAGCACACGTTAGCATCAGCTGTTTCCTGTTTATGATGTACGGCACTTGCATCTAGACACAAAATAATATTTTCCTCAATGTCTACGACAGCCAACTCTATCCAAACTTAACACATTTCATAGAGAGATGTTAAAACGTGGTGTAGAGGTGCAGAAAAGTATAAGAAGAAAAACGGAAGCTGTGTTTTGTTTACGTAAGCTTTATCCACATGTAACCGGGTCATATATTATTACAATATAATTACACAAAATTGTCCTTTTGATTTGTTGTGTTGCGCATACCTGGCGTTTGATTTGCTGTGCTGTCTTGGTCCTCCAGCTACTTCTTCTGCACTCTGTGTCTTCTTCGTGTGTCCCCCTCATGTCCACGTATAAATTCGGGGGTCGTGACCTCCTCTTCCCTTTTCCATGTCCCGTTTTGGGAAGAGGTCAGTCATCTTTTGTAATCCTTTGTTTTAAGTGTCCTTTTGTTGTTATTTTGTCTTTATCTATCATTGTTATAACATCACACTTTAATTTAAACAAATATTACGCTGTCATGTCGCGCTGATGTTATGATGTTATGATTTTATGTTTTTATGCGGGAAGAACATGTGCGATGATGAGCGCTAACTCTATTGTCGTCCCCTGTGTAGTTTGGGATGGACCGGTGATTCGCGGCACACGCTGATCTTGTTGTTTCTGTATGTTAACCAGGTATGTTTCTTTAATTTCGTGTGCCCTTTTCCATGTCCCGTTTTGGGAAGAGTTTGGGATGGACCGGTGATTCGCGGCACACGCTGATCTTGTTGTTTCTGTATGTTAACCAGATTAAACGGAGAGCGCCTCCAAAAGTTCGGCAGTGTCCCGTGGTTCCTTAATGCTCCACAAATACTTCAAAACTACACAACGCAGTGAACACACCGGTCACACACATCTTACAGCGACACAAACTTGTAATTACTAAGCTTATTTTTATGAATGGGGGAAATTGGCCGCATTAAGAAAAAGTGTACTTCAGGTACAATTTTAGATTTTATTTATGAAGAAAAGAGTCATGTTTTGGTGACGTCAGCTGCTCACGTAGCAGGCCCCTGCGAGCCTGGACCAGCTAAGGAATGGGCTCAATACTTAATTGGTTTTGATAATCGATTTTAAGGTGATAGAATTATAGTGTTCGTTTATATAACTTCATGGTCCTATTCTCGTTCTGACTGATACAGATCAAGACAATTCTAACACTATGACACCCCTTTTAGACTATTTCTGAGCTATACCCACCCTATAAATGCACAATACTGTTCCTTGTACATAATTACAAATGTATGTACTATTTTACTGTATTCAAAATACATGTTTCCACTAATCAAAGCTTTGCAAACTATGATTCTCAATTTTTCCTCCTTCAAGCCCTGATGGCCCAGGAGCCCCAAAGTGAGAGACCACTGCAGAGCGGAGGGTTTTGTCTGGAACATCTCCTTTACGTCGGCACACGTCCAAAACCCTGTGGTCTTTTGGGGGAGAGGGTCTCAGATCTGTTAATGTTCTCTATACACGCCTTTACGTTGACCTACTTCTCCACATTTATGTAATCCTCCAGCAGATGGGGGCTCTGGGAGAGGAGAGGGGAATGTCATGGCTTGGTTAACCACAGGTATGTTCCATCACACACCGAGGATTTGTTTGGGTAGTGCAGGGCTAGCCTAAGGAGTTTGTTTGCTCTTTGTCGCCACTAAATGACTTGTTGTCATTTCATACTTTCGTCAGAGGCCTTGACAGCATGAACCTTGATGCTGGTCTTTTTTAGGAATGCAAATTTTCACCACAGTGACGGCATAAAAGAAGGACCACTTTTCCATTTACAAAAGCACTTTCAGGAATTAAGTATGTGTATTTTGCTCGAATATGTAAAAAAAATAAGAATCGCTATTATTTGAATCATAATTGATATTTAAAGTTATGGTACACTTTATTGTTCCTTTCCGGAAATTTGTTCTCTGCCTTTGACACACCCTTCAATGTAGTGCCCGGCGACCCATCTGATCTTGAGCTTGCCTTGGTCTGGACTGTAGCTTGAAGATTTGACTTATTGGGCATGTTTTGGGTTGATGGGGAAACCGTAGTGCCCAGAGGAAACCCACCCAGACACATGGAGAAACAAAAAAGACCCCAATGTCAAACTCGCAACCTCCCTGTTGTGAGATGAGGGTGCTAACAATTCAGCCACATTGAGAAGGGCATCTGTGACCTTTAAACATATATGAAATATGAAGCTGTGAACATAAAATCTCACTAACAGAAAACCCATGCATACATTTAGATTGCGCCTCAGAGTTTGTGTTATTTTTTTTCCCGCTTGATTTTGTATTTTTATTATTAATTTTGTTTAGACCATTTTCTTTCAGCAGTACTATTCAGTCCTTTATCTCTTGCATGAGCTATCCCCATGACATTTTACATTATGATAAAAGAAGCAGTGTGGATCCTACAATAGTACATTTATATATTCTTTTTTCCGTGAAGCCCCCCCTGTGTGAATCAGACACTTGTCCAAAGCTGTGGCTCTGACAAAAGTATCATATAATAAAAGTAATTAGTAAGAATTGGTGTTTTTCAAACAAATACACCAATTGTGTTCCCACATCTAATTTCCAATCATTTATTTTGGATTTTGACTTTTTTAAAAAAATGTATTTATTTATTTATTTATTTTTTTAATTTGCGCAAATGATTACTTTGATGAACTGACCCTCTGACCAGACAAGGCTCTGGGTACCCCCTGAAAGGCCAGGCGCCCCCCTGGGGGACCTCAGCCTGTAGGTTGGGAACCACTGCGCTACGAGACCCCATTACCAGAGGCAAATTTTCGATAATGTCAAATGAGGCCATTAACGTTCACTTGAGTGGATCCATTTGAAAGCAGATTCTTTTCATTCTAACAGCCCTTTTCACCCAGTAGTCGAACAGCTAATGTGATTTGTGTGTTTATTTTTCCTTCCACTCAGTTGATTGTCCAGAGATAAAGACATTTTGTATTCCACTGGTCTTTGAACTTTAACTTTCCTGTGCTCGGGCCCAAACCTATCTGGTACAATCATCACACGTGCCCCGAATTTCTCTCCAAAACTCTAGCAATGACGCACAAGCTTTGTTGTTGAAACTTGTGCCCATATGTCCATGCACGTTCTTTTCTTTCCAGTCACTTTGTTTGAATCTGTATTTATTTTATGATCAACTGGATTTCATCAAACTCTTGTGCAAAGTACGCAAGAGCTGCACTGTACTGAAAAACTGCCACTCACTTTATGGGGATCGGTTTACACACTGTAGCTGCCATGTGTCACAAATGAGGTCAAGGGTTTTTTTTTCCCCTTTTGCCTGTGGGACAAGAGGAATGCTGTATACTCATTATTTGGAAGCGTGGGACTTTGTTGCCTGGTGTTGTGGGTCTAGGATGACCTTCAGGAATGCCATTGTGAAGTCTGTTACCTCTCCCAATGCACCCTACTCTATCAGGCGACCCATTTTAGCAGAACGCGATATCCACAGGCACCAGGGGCAAAAGAATGGAGAAGTGCCCCAAAGAAAAGACTGTTCTCTCTGGTTCGTCTCCCCTGTCCCGTACTGGAACGGCAGGAATGTGGCAGGCCGACCGACGAGCCCTTTAGAGCTTAATGAATTTTAAAAGGTCTTTTTCATTCAAAGCAGGCTGCTGGCTGACAGCGTGTGGCCCAGAGGAGAGTTGGGAGAAGGGACAGGAGCGCAGCAGGGGTACAGGCGCTGGCAAAGTGCTCCGGCACCCATTCAGAGAGAGGTATTGGGTGTCTCCCACAATCACAGATAATAGGCAGCTCCGCATGAGAAGCCACTGTAGGAACATTCCTGACACGGAAAAGTCTGAAAATACGCTGGTTGGTTATCATTAACATAATTTTTCTGACAGTCTCAATTTTCTTATATTAGAAAAAATGATAAAAAGAAACTATTTTTGAAGATTTCCAACCTGCTGCTGAAGTTAGTCTTTTTTTTGAAAGGATTTAGTTGGCTTTATCACAATTTTTGTTCCAATAAGTTCAAACTAGGACAGCATGAAGTAACCTCATCTTACCCAAGATTGGTCTTTCATATTATATTATTATATTTTGATATTCCAACTATTTATACTTTTTATACAATGTCAAGTCAAGACATTATGACTTGAATTTCTTGCAAGGTAAGTGTAATTGTGAGACATGTTCAGTTCAATTTGTTGTTATTTATTGAGACATAATGTTGTATTAAGAAAATGCGCTACAACTTCTATGTAGGCAATAATGCTGTAGAATAATGCTGTAGTGACGGTAAAATAGTTCAGACAATGAGACACATACATTGTCACAGGATTATGAAATTTGTATATTTTATTATTAGCCTTTAAACATGTTCTTGAGTACCTTACATTTGCCATCTTATGTTTTGAAACAAAAACAAAATTTATTATAAAATAATTTGTTTTTCTCAGCTGTCTCCAATGACACTGAGTGCATCTATCCACTAGATGGCGCCTAGCGCTTATACACATTTTAGTCATGTTAACTCTTTAAGAGAATAAGTGACAGGCTATTATCAAGCTAGTCGCAGCAGTGAACGGGAGAACCTCTCAGAAAGACTCTGGCGATGATTTATTATTTTACTTAGGACTTAAAAAAAGCAGAAGATTCTCGGACGTAACGTAGATGATCTCAACAAACGTCACAGATGGAGGGAGTTCAGCAGGAAGTATTTTTGATGCTCGGAGGGGGGAGGATTTTCCAACTCGCATTCCTGAAAACGGCGAGAATGCAGCTGAATGCAACTTTCAGGTATGTTTTTGATGACAGAAAATTGTTAGAACATGGTTAAAAGTTCAAAAAAGCCACTGTCCTTTAATATGCTTCAGAGCTGAGTTACCTGACTTGTATTTGTTAATGAGCTTACTGTTAATGAGCTACTGTATAAAAGCAGAACTTCGGGACAAAATTAGACCGTTGTGCACTGTCTGTGTTGCATCTCTTGTAAACCTGGAATTAACAGCCTTAAGCAGCGCTCTCATGGCAGTTCTAATGCTGTGCACTCGCCCAAAAGTTACTGCATGTAAATAGTAATGATATAGGAGATAGAACTTGTAAGTCGATGCACTTTTCAAATTTCAATTCAATTTTCAAACTGAAAGAAGGAAGTATGAATTTAAGTCAAATCAAATCAATCAAATCAATTTATTTTTATAATGCCCAAAATCACAACAACAGTTGCCTCGATGGGCCACAGGTAAAAGCAGTTCAGATAACTGTCCCAGAATGCCCCTGTCCTTTGACCCTCCTTCGCGGCGAGGAAAAACTACAAAAAGTGCATTCCAGATTTTCTGTCCCTGTAGAATATGGCCATTTGGGCTAAAGCATAAATGCATATGTGCATTTTACTTCAACTGGGTCACATTGTACAAAAGCCTTTTATTGACCTTTTTTAATTTCATCATGAGCATTTCATATTTCATATTCAGTCCCCAGATGCACAACCCCTGGCCTGCACAGACAATGCCTGATTGAGCTGAGTTAGTGAGCTACAGTCCAAAATACGTCACACCACACTTGGCAACAGTGCACCAGTCGATCCAGGTTATCTGCTTCAGTGGATGTGCTGGTGCCGGGACACGCTGACAGCATTCAGCACGTGCTCCCAATGCAGGCAGGTGGATGGGACTGTAAGATTATTGCTTTTGAATTCAGTTTCTGGAGTTATTTAAGTAACATAATTTTAATAATTCTGTCTTCATCAATCAATCCATTTTTCCAATGAGTCCTTGAAGAGTACCTTTGTACTTTACACCTTTGACCCCTCACTTTTCTATGATTCATTTATATTTTTAGGGGTGGGTCGAGATCTCACAAGATTGTACGAGAAAAAGCGATTGTGGGAGCAGCCAGAGTGTAATCTCGGGAAAATTATTTAAGACATTGTTTTTGCAGAGCAACTACTGATTTGTAAAACAGAAAACCGTTTATTAGGCTTGCTTTTTCTTATTTATTTTTTTTACAAGTTAAACCACTTAAATTTTAATATTATAAAATAGTGTAATAAAAGAAAAAAATGACAATTTAAAACGTGTCTTGGTCTTGTCTTGTTCTCGTCTTGTCTTGTCTCGTGACGTCTCGTCATGAAGGAAAATTCTGTCTCGTTACACCCCTAATATTTTTATTTGGACTCACTCTATTAGAGCTGTTGATTCATTGGTTGATGGTGTCTACCAAATTTGTATCAGTTAACTAATTATTTTACAGCGATTATAAGGATTCGTGATTGAATCAGTTTGTGTTTACTAGTAGTAACTGAAACTTGCTCTAAACATGTCTGACAGCTTCACTCTTACAGCTTAATATTTTTAAGACCTTTTTCTAGCACTGCGTCCCCCCCTCCCCACTATTACACAGAATGCGTCAAGTTGACTACAGCTCTACATTTAGATACAGCTCACAGATGTGTCCTATCCCACCCACAAGTTCTTGTGAATTTTAGTATTGTTTGAACAAATATTTGGACAAGCACATTACATCTCTTGGATTCATTTTCCTCTATGGAAACCACCCTTTCCAGTGAAGTTTATGCACATAGATGTACAATTTGAGAGTCACTGCCAGAAAATGTACAGTTTATTTGTAAAAGCTATTGTTGAGGTAGTCGTTTAATCAACACACATCTGCAAACTGAGCAGTTGTTGTCTCTGATGGTCAGGGGCCGTCGTCGCTCTGGGTCACATGACTGGAGTGATGTCACAGGAAATGCCTGCGGCCTGATGTCTGTGCTTGATGCAGTGAGGCAGATTCCTGAGCAGACAGTAATGACAGCAAAGGCTCCAGGTTTAGAAGGAAAAAATAGGTCATTACTAGTTGCTGATAATCATGAAGGCGGCCAAAATGTGCTTTTCCTAAGTACTTGATAATACCGTTCAATTACATGCTGATTAATGTGGAAAATTGTTGTGTTTCTTTGGAGAAACCCAATGATTCAATATGCGATTGTTAAAGGACACAAATTACTACCTACAGCAAAAGCAGGGCACTGGAGACTTCCTCTGAATGGGGCTCAACTTTTATTCCTGGAAATCTTTGGGAAAAGCAATGCCAGCCACAGCAAAGATTTGTTACTTGTTTGCAGATTCTGAAGGTACACTCATAATCACACACGGTCATTGTCCTATCTTTAAAATACATAGTAATGAATTTGTAGTCATATGAAGTTGGAAGAACAAAGTGTCCTTTTCTGTTACTTAAGCGGAAAGATGAGCAGAGTGCCTGCAGTGTAAAAGAAACACCAAAGAGGAAGGTTTGATTATTCGGAGGGATTCCTGTGTCTACTCCTGGACAGCAGACAGATGGAAACCTGCCATCTGAGTTGTGAGCCAATGGCCTTTTGAACTATTGTACTCAGCTGCTATAGTAACTTACTGGCCCTAAATGCTCTGTTTATTTCACTATATGTTCTAGGGTGAAGGGATGAATTAAATGTTCTAATTACGACCTGTACTAATCGTTATGGAAACAAGAGAGTGATTAAACTATTACTGTGCTTCCTGCATAACATGGAAAGACAGATGTGAGTGTTTTTCTATATGCTAGCAATGCCATTTGTCCAAAATACATGTAACCCATATGCTTTGGACTGGGGATGTAACAATGTCCAAATCTCTTGGTACGACGTTATCACAATATGCATCATTCAGTGCAGTATGAAAGTCACTGCAATATTTTTAATAAACTAACAGTTGTAGATATGCTACTTTTTCCTTTGGAGTGAATGATCACTGTCATATAGAATTAAGATAGAAAAGTGCTAAATAACAGCTCTTTCTTCATGTTGACAGCACTGAAATGGAGAAAAAGATCTTGCATTTTTTATCTGTTTTCTGCAACAAAAACAGTGCATTTAAGCAAAGGATCTTGTAATCGATATATTGTGACAGCTTACCATATTATTTTGAGAGTTTGGACAATGAGATGTACCAATAACCAAAATTGTGTGACATCATTGTTTGGGCACTCAAACTAGTATTTGATTATGATACAAAAAGCTTGATACAGATTTATTTCAATACCACAATCTTTTAAAAAAATAATTTATTCATGAAAGGTTCGATTTAGTCTTAATTTTGTTTTTGTTTTTTTTTGTTTTCCCTGATTATTATAGTATTCAGTTTCAGTGTCGAATATCTAATTATTTTGACATCCCTAAACGAATTTACTTTTCTGGACTTCTCTCTTTTCTGCAATTGTTTTCCCTGTCTCACAGCATTGAAAAATGTTTTGCCTTTCGGTCTTATCTCGGCAGTGTAGTCTACCTGGGTGACCTCATGCACCCCTTTTCCTCCAGAGAGCAAAAGCACGAGTGTTTGGCCCCAAGTAGTGAGCGAGTGGGCTGCTGAGGTCATCGTGAGATAGGGCCCATGGAAACACTGATGCCGGTTCTAACACGACAGGCTTTGGAAACTTGTCCCGTAGGAGCCCCTTAAAAAAGGACAGTAAAATCCATCTGGGCGGTCAGACAGGAGAACTCAGACGCCATTGTCCAGCCAACGGAACAATAACACGCAGGTGTACAGTGGCTTTCCGTCATTTTCCTTTCCTGAGGTTGTTCAAAGTCATTCATGATCTATTCTACGTAATGCATATTTCCTACTTAACCATATTTCCAGTGACCTACAAACACTGCGCACAAAACAAAAGCAGAGAAAGTTTGTTTTGGTCCCTCTGAATAGCCATGTTACTAGTTCTTGTAAAATACACTTGCTTTAACATGACATCATTTCACGGCCTATTTAAATTACGTCATTGTGGTAAGAGTTATTGTATTCTTTCATTCAGAGAAGCCCCCTAAGCCTATGCATTATACAAATCCATGTCATCATCCTGTTTAGAAAAGCCTGATTGGAACAAGATATGATAATGTTCCTGTTGATAGGAAACGCTCGTGGCTGCGGTCGTGTTGTTGACTCACTGTACCGTATGTCATCCTTTGTTTAATATTTGCAGATGTTTCAATGTTTTTGTTTGTGTGTTTTGGCTTTTTCCAGACGGAGGCGATGAAGGATGCCCTGAAGAAGCTGAACTTGAACGTAGTCGAGATGATGGATGAAAACGCCACACTGGACGGAGGAGATGTGCTTTTCACTGGTATAAAATTGAAAATCATGTAACCAAAGAAAATGTTTTGACAGCGAGCTTGCTTACTAGAGCCATATAAGCGCAGAACTCAGCACCTTATCTGCACGTGTTGATGGTGTGACAGTGTAACAGTGAGAACATGACTGTGTAAAGTTACTGACCACACTTCCCGTAAAGTAAAACAAAAGTAGCCTCGGACACTTTGTTCAGACTTTGGCCTAGAATGTTTTGTCAAAGTATGTTTGTCAATGTTGCAAAATATGAAACACTTGATCCATCCAAACTGATCCATCAAACAGTATAAAATCTACTTTATCCATTTATCAAATTTAGAAACGTTAATTTTTCCCAATAAATTTCTAATATTTTTGAGTCTGCTTCTACAAATAAAGGAATACAAACTATAACTTTAAACTGAAATAATTACTTTGTGTATAGTTTACAGTTCTCCCTGTGCCTAGACAGGAAAGCCCTTCACTATACACACTATAAACAGAGTCAGTGGGGAGTAATGACATTCTGTCCTGTAGGAGCTCAAAACACAACTAAAATGTGAAGGAGCTCCTAAGTTTGTGCTAAATATTTTGTTTGTATCTGACATCTAAAAAAGAAAAGCAAGTAAACAGTTATAGAAAACAAGATAAACAACAGAACACTGCAGTTACGCGCACATTTATCACTGATACAGACTTTGGGATCACACACAGTTGAACTCATTATCCCTGTCTACTTGAGTAAGACGAGACAAACTGAGACAAAGGGTTGAGGAAATGAATTGTTGTGTGGCAGTTGAAGTGTCCTTTATCTCCCCATGTCAATAGAAAACAATTTGGCAAACCTCACAGTCGCAGCAACAACAGAGCAACTACCCTGTATAAAATTGATTTGAGCAAAGCATAAGCTCCACGGAAAAAAATTGGGCCTGAGATAAGCAAAGGAACACACGTCATCAGTTGTGCTGCCACTCTGGTCGGAATGTTGTGGAGCATTTTTCGATTAAAAGAATGTCTATGCATAACCTATATATGTGGTACAGCCATTTACACCATCGGATGCTTTGGGAGCAACACTTGCAAAAAGGTTAAAGGTAGCACCAATCAGTGTGCAGGTGTGGCGCACTGAAGATGTTTTACCGCGCTTGATTGTGATATAATCATTAAATCACCCGAAAAAACATTAACAGCATGTGTTCATCCAACTATAAGCAACAGTACAATATGTCCCGGGTATATAATTACTGCCACCGTGCAGGGAATCATATTTTGTAATGTTTCTTATTTTGCATGTTTTAACGTCACATACAGTATAAGAATGCCTAATTAATGCTCTATATATCCTGCTTATGTTAGTTTATGGGAAGCAATGTACCTTTACTTCTATGCTCTGGAATATTATTTTAGACAACCTCAGTAACCTTTTGCACATAACATTCCCCCAAAATATGATTTACCCTCTTTCATGGTCAAAGCAAATCAGTGGAAATAAGCAAGATAAACATTGTAGATTGAAATTGCAGAAGAACGTTATTAGATTTTCTGTACGTTTTACCATGTGGTCTTTAAAATGTGGGTCACTGTCTGACTTCTACACTACCCAGGCCGCTAGGGAAAAAAGCCTAGTACACCTAATTAGGTTCCTAGACACTGACTTGTGCTCCCAATCCTTCCAGCCCAAATGGGTTTCATATGGCAGGGCTAGAAACATTTCCTGCTGGCAAGCCCCAAGCTAACAGCTCATTTTGTAACAGCACAGTAGACTGAGAAGAACCCCACATCTAGACTTTGCATGCAATGGGGCACTGTCTGCTGTAGTGCCGCACCAAAGTGACCACACAAGGGATATTTCACAGCCAAGCGTCGAACCCACACGCAAAGCTTCTCTGTCACTAGTGCAGCGTTCAAGGCCCGGGCATTAGCTGTAACTTTAGACCGTGAAATATTTGAAAAATTGCAACGTCTACAGAGAAAGTTTTCCTTGGTAATTTCATTTTCATATGCTTCCAGGTCAAGAGTTCTTTGTGGGCCTTTCCAAGCGGACCAATCAGAGAGGAGCAGAAATCTTAGCTGATGCCTTTAAGGTAAGGAACACTCAGAGACTAATTAGAATTACTAATCAAATCATATTATAATGTACATAAAGCATATAAAACCTAATAGTCCAGTGCCAACATTATTTTATTTGACTTAAGCATTACTTCATAGTGGTTTAGGTTTTCACCCAAAGGAAAGGTTGACCCACTTGGAAAGCATTAGCAATTTCTAAGGCAAAGAACATATTGCAATAGCACAAGCCTCGACCTTGACTTTATCGAGGGTCTTATCAGAGTTGGTTAGTCCACACAATCTGCATCAAGACAAATTTGCATCAAATTGAGTTTAAAATGCTATTTAAAGTACATATGGGGTGTGTAAAATAGCATGCATTTCGTCGGGTACAACATAAATTTTGTTGAGTTGAATTCAAAATACATATTTTCCTACAAGCCTTGTCGCGTTTCTCTCTGTCCACACACACCTGTCGGCTCCACCTCACACTGCTTGGTTTGCCATTTGAAACTGCAAAACCTGAGTAGATGTGAAAAATTGTGACAGTAAAATGAGCCAGAATTTTTATTGTGCCTTCTCACTTTGGGAATAAATTATGTGCTGACATATTTGGAAATCCAGTACCAATTAGTTTTCAAGATAAAATTGTGTTGTAAATTTTGATTGCGCATTGGAACTATTAAGACTGAAGAGATCCTTTTAACACTGATCATGTAAATAATGGATGCTCAAATTGTAAATTGTATTTTGGCTCAAACCATTCCTGTTTTTCAGTGAAGCCTCCATTTCATTTAGTAAAGTTTCCATGTTGTACAAAGCCACTGAGAAGAAGATAAATGTATTATGAATCAGAAGAGCTTAAAGGCATTATCAGTCCATTTGTCTCATGTCCCCGGTCACTTCCTTCATGCCTACTCTGTAATTGTATTTGGCCCTGACTCTCCGTCAATCTTGTCCCCACACATTACAGCTCCTACTTTTCCTCCCATTAGATTTTCTCTGACATCCATCTTTCTCCTCTCAGCTCCGGAGCGCCACGTTATCAGTCAAAATTACACACAAGCATAAAACTCCAGCATCCAAGAAGATTTAACCTGTCAAAACAACCAAGTTAATATGCTTTTGAGCCATTTAGCAAAGTAACTTGTGGTATCATCGAAGGTTTTTAGCACATGGAGACGTAGAATTACCAGGCTGACATTTTTAGAGGATCAAAAAGCTAGAGTAAAGTCCATAGCTGCTTTTTCCTGTGGTTGACATGACCTGGTATTTCTCCTTATCTTGCGGCTAATGGGAGCTTTGAGGTTTTCACGATATGACCAGTTTTTTCCTTCTGACAAATCCTCAAACACTGTGGCCTGACCTTGACGACCATCACTGAGCCCCCCATTATCTCCCTCTCACACCACACAGAATCAAAGGAAAAAGTAGCACAAAATATTGTAGTCACCACTTAAGTATGTTGAACTAATCTGAGAGGGTTTCTGTAAATGTTAGCAGCAAGCTCCCAAAAAGTCCATACATGTGGCAAAATCATAGACTTGGATGTTATTAGGTGAGATCATTTTCTGAACTAACATTTTGGCAGAATGAAAACAAAGGTAAAAAAGGCTAGCAGTATCACCTCAAAGCAATAAGGTCTGAGTTTTAATTCAAAAGGTTTTAAATATTCTTCTTGTGTGTGGTATGTTTCTTCATTATGTTCTTGTTTTTCCAATAAATCTTAATACATGAACAAGAGCGTTATCCATCAGCGACATTTTCCTGCCCAAACTCTTCTAGATTTTTGCATGACAGATCTGAATAATCTGAATTATCTGTCAAATTTAGAGAATATTTTGACCGGAAAGGTTTTGTATTAGAAAATGTGTCATGATATTGTCTCGGCAACAGTTGCAATAACACAAGTGGTATGCTACGAGCATTAATAAGTGGATGTAACCGTTTTTAATGTGAGTGCGAGGACATATTTGGGCCTGTACCTGACTTTATGTCTTCTATTTCAGGAAAACACCCTTTTACCCCGTATGGCATATTCTAAATACAAATTCACTTTATTTACATAGGACATTTTAAAACAGAACGTTCCCAAAGTACTGCACAAACCTAGAACAACAACAAAATGTATAATAACTGCTCGATTTGTTCTTAATAGTTACTATAAACTGTAAAAAACAGTAAAAATCAAATCCAAGCAAAATCATAAAACCATAGAATAGAAATAAATAAGGTAAATAAATTAGAAAATCAGCTATTTGTTGTAAAAGAGACCAAACAATACGGTGTTGTTTTAAAGGGCCAATTTGTTGGAAGATTCATATTGAAACAATTGCTAGGGACAAACAATTTTATCAGATGGTTGTGGGATAAAAACCACGTGGAAACAACTTCCTGTTTTCTCTGTTGTGGTTCAAGATCAGATTGCGAGAAGGAACAAAGTGGGTGAGGCTAACGGTTAATTCTGAAACATATTCTTCATTCTTTGTTCATAATCAGGGACAGTCCTTTAAGCTTGAAGAAAGTTGTATTACTGTAACTGTATAGGATTATTGTTCTGAGAATCTAGAGCTTAAGCCTTGCTGAGTCAGGTTCACAGTAAGGCGAAGGATCAAAAGTGTATTACGGTAACCTGCCTGAGACATCTTCCCATCTGTCTCACATTTGCCTCCGTACAAAGATTCCTGTGTGTTTTCTGTTATCTCTGACAAACTGACTCCTAATGATGCGTCCCTGGCAAATCGCACTCGGAAAAATCACTTAGGCGTCCATTGTAGTTCTTTCCATTTTTTATCAGATAGACAGCTCTTATCGCCTGTTGGTTTTTCCTCTCATTATCAAATTATTGGCATTATTTTGTTGCCAGGTTTGTTTAGAACTCAGCAAATGCAGACAAATTTTGACATTTTTGGCTTAGGCCTAGAAGACACTTTGTACGTTTTGGATGTGCTTTTCTGTTGCAAGCATTAAAGTGAATGAGGAGGGTCACACCGTCCACAAAAGACAACAATAGAACGGCTTCTTCATTGAATAACATAGAGCCAGTGCCGTAGCTGTGGTTGTTCACGTGCGGTTGTGATTTTGCTTGTAAATGCTGATGCTGCCTTTGTGTTAGGGGCCTTGTAAGGGCAATAGGGTACAAATGTAATTTCATATGGAGGAATTGGTGATTTTAAATGGATTTTACTACGTATGCGCATTAGTTATCCAAATTACATTGGACAGTTTGTGTTTTCTGGTTTTATTTATGTATTTATTGGAAAGATCATTATAAAAACTTAGCAGAGACAATGTCTTCAATGAATGAGAAAAATTATCTGTAAAATAAGTCAATATTGATACTTTTGCAATATATTGTGCAGCCCTAATAGGTGGTAGTAGTTAGTGGTTAGCAGTAGTCAATAGTTGGAGCTTTTGCCCCTCTAAAACCTAGTAGTAGTAGTTAATAGAGCCAAGAAAGGCTCACTTCTGCTCAAGTAATATTTGAAGTTGCATCAGATTCTCTAGAAAAAGCATAGGTTTTACACTCGTTCCATTTCCACAATTATGTACAGGGTCTTTTCGGGCCACAATATGGTTTACATAAGATCCATTAAAAACAGTTCTGTATCTCTTGATTTCCCAGAGGATTCATCAGATGAGGAGGAAAAGTATGAATTGCATTTCTAATTTTAAGATGAAATAAACCCTCCTCTTCACAGATAAGGAACAGTGAAAGCCCAAGTTGCATAATTCCCAGTTGACCCTCAGTATCTTCTAAACAAGAGCCAAGGCAAGCGTTCAGGAAAGCATTAAGGATGTGGTAATTGACAATTTTGTCCGCCAGCTGCTGCTTTAGCCTTCAGTCACAATAACCTCCACAGTGAATCATAGCACTGTAATGATCTGATCCACAAAGTTCAAATATTGTTCTGCGAAACGTTAGCGTATTCTCCAATGGAAACTGTCAACCATTTGCTATAGAGGACGATAAAATATGTGGTAGTTAACAGTGTTTTATATATTTGAGAGCCGTAAAAGCTATATTCCAAACATATTATGCGATTATGAAAACACATGAAAGTCAGAAAAGAGGCATTTCCAATCTGTTACAAGGAATAATTTATACGTGCTTATAAATGTATTCCCATTAAGTACTGAGCAAAGGAGACAGTTCCTGGAAAGTAAAGCTACCCTTCTTTATGTCATTATAATTCAAGGTAGAGCTTCTAACCAAGTGTATAAATATTGATACAAAACCATTTTTGTCCCCAGGATGTTATTCCCCCTGTATTTTTAGGAAGCAATACTATGTAATATGTTTTCTTGTCATTTACTTGGGTGTAGAATTGGGCAAATTGACAAAAATGTGAATTTTTTTGGATTAACCAGATAATATTAAGATTTATATTAGGGTAAACTATTAGAAATGCACTAAAACTTGCTCTTTGTTGACTTGTTGACACAAAAGTGCAGAAATGTTGCAATATCTTTTATTTCAGCAGATGTTTGTCCTATTCCCATTTTGCATATCTCCAGTAATACAGATCTATTGGGCTATTTAATGGTATTTCATTAGGCCCTATATTGTATGCATTGCAACAGAATGTAACAGAAGTGGTCTTGACTATAAGCTGTGATCAGTTTGATGTTTGAATACATGTTATTTGTTTGTTAGTTGTTGTTCCTCACGTGACTCATTGAATGTTTGATATTTATTTTTTACTTTACAGGACTATGCTGTTTCCACTGTGTCTGTGACTGAAGGTTTGCATCTAAAGAGCTTCTGCAGCATGGGAGGACCAGGCCTTATTCTTATTGGCTCCAGTGAACATGCTCAAAAATCCCTCAAAGTAAGTGCATTCATTATGGCAGATTTTGTTGCTTCTTATCTCAGTTATTATAATATATCTTGGTCTAAGTATTCAGAAAAGCATAACACCATATAAAACGCCACACGTTTTATTACTTGGCATCTTCCTGACATATTTACTTTTCTTTACGGATACCCTCTGGTTCTCAGTGTCAATAACATAATGCTCTATTATAAACAGAACAAGCCCCTGATTTAAAAACTTCCATATCCATCATGATTATTCATGAATGTAAGCCTCTCTATAGAAGTTCTGTGAAGCCAATAGTCCTGGATTAAAACAATTTACCAAATACAGCATATATCTCACGCTGAAGTTTGGTGGAAACTCTAACTATACATATTTCTATTGATAAAGTTGCGTAGCTTTTCCTTTTGCTCAGGTATTTTAGTCAGTAACAGCTACATTAGGAATATTACCAAAGCCCCCTTGATGTAGATCACCCCCTGCTGGAAGAGTTAAAGAAAGTCAAATACTGTATCTACACACACTTAAAGGTAACCCTGCACTCACTCTGGTTTGAAAAAAAAAACTACAGTTACAACTAAGCAGCAGCTGCCAGTGTCTTGACCTGCATATTGAAGACGGCGTCACTTATTTACTCTGTACATATGGACAAGCTGTATCTTTTGAAAGACCAGAATCTCCAGAATCCTGTCCAGGTCCTCTGGAGTGCCTTCTCTGACAAGCTTAGCGGCATGTGCTATGGTTTTGGTAGTGAGTACCAAAGAGTTTTCTGCCATTAGATCTGGCAACCCAAAGTGAGGAGCTCATTCTGTGTTCTGATTGGATGATCAGCTTGACAACAATGCAAACATAAACAACATGTCCATCATCAATAAGTCATTTGTTCTGAACATCTTTACTCCATACTGTGGACACAGGAAGGTAACGTTTAACATTTTAGATAAAAATCAGATAAAGATCTTTTTATTTAAAACATATTTTGAGCCCCTGAGTAAGATATGTTACTGAAAGATAGGGCTACAACAATTACAGACTCTATTGTAAATATTCTCTATGTAGAGGTCTTCAATCACCAGATTTCATCCTTTATTTTGTAAAAATGTATGTGTGTATATGTGTAAAATCTCTGTGCAATATATAATATTGATGACTAGTCGACTGTTAAAATATATATATGCAGCCCTTCTGACAGATCTCATGAATATGTTATTCACTGCATTTTTTGGCAGTTCTAATTATCGTCTTTCTAAGTGTATAGTAAGCACCAAAACAATGATAATTCTGATTTAATAACCCCTATATGCAGTTACCGGTTGTTGGAAAAGCAGTGTGGTTTTTGTGTCATCAATTTTTGACCAGGTACACTAAATCCATTGTCTGCTTTATATAATTGTTTTGTACAAAGTGGTCTGGGAAAATGTGTTAAAAGCCACTGAGAAAACTGTAAAAATTCAGCAGCCAGACAGGACTAACTAATGAACCACTTCCACGATCTCCCGGCCTGTTCGAGTCGACCTGTTTGCATTGCAGACATGTATAGACTCACAAATGTATGCTTAAAATAAAGACTTTAATTTATCCTATTTTCCAACTTTATCTTGTTAAGATTCCTGACTGTTTGATCACTCGTTCTAATTATCCAGTCGAGCACGCAGTAGCCGTTAGCCAGAGTTAATGACAGAGTCCTCTTTTCCCAATTATGCCTTACATCACCCTCTCGCTGCTATTAGCTTCTGTTTTAAAGGAGGATTTTAACAACCCACGGATTTGTAATTCGGTAATGTTCTCTTCTAAATGCTGGTTAAATCATTTGGAGGTGTCTGTTTTGGATACGGCTGCCTTGACAACAGGCTTTTGTGTTTGCATAATTGTGCTCTGTTCAAATTGAATGAAGAGGCATGTTGTTGTTTAGTTTGTACAAATTGAGTTGGAATTTGCTGTAGGGAGATGTGGTCATGTAATTGGTGCAGTGCCGAGTGCCTAAATGTGCAGACATATATTATTAGATCCGGTTTAATTGTTTTTGTAATGAAGAAAATTTGACCTGTATTGAGGTTTTATTTATATCTATCTTTTGTAAGGGCTTCAACCAGTAATAAATAGAAAAGCTTCAGTTTTTCCCATAGATTCTTTGGAGACTATGGTTGAATAAATATTTTTTTCTTTGAGTAGTTTAATCTAAGAAAATTGGTGGTGTATAAATGTCACTTATTGCCTATAATTAATCTTTTTGCTTAGTACAGTTACTTTCAAATGTTTTTTTTTTGTTTGTTTTTTTAAGAATAGGCAACAAAGGGAGATTCTGTGATGCCAATGTATTGTCTAGGTTGTTTCCATATTATAGGGGAGAATTTTAGACATTGCTGGGCGCTATAGTGTCCTATTACATTGGTTCCCAAATTAGGGGTTGCGAAGTATGAGTTGGGGGCCGCAAGATGATTTCAAGATGTCATGTTAAAGTTATGATAAAACAGGATATTATTGTGAAATTGGGTGAGGTATCACAAATACACTACTAAAATAAAGACTATCACACCCATTTCATTTTGCTGTCGGAGCCCTGAGTCAGTTTTATGGTTAATTTAGGGGTCCCGGCCTGAAAAGTTTGGAAACCCATGCTCCGTTAGTGGAAAACACTGGGTTGTTAGGTAGGGCATCTGGCCTAAAATATTATTTTTTAGCTAAGTAAACCTTTTCTGAATGATGCAGCATTCTTCATAAGTAGTGGTTTTGTTTGCAGCTGTTTGCCCGACTCTTATGAAGGCAAGGCAAGTTTATTTGTAGAGCACAATTCGTACACAAAGTAATTAAAGTCACAATACTGTATTTTCTAATCACAATACAAAACAGCAAAAGCATATTTTCTTTGGCAACATATTGTCTGTAAATGCCTCTAATAACTTTGCTAGATATAAAGAGTTACATAAAATCTTTATCAAATGTGCTCATGAATACAATGCACAATGTGCAGCTCAGTTTTCAATTATGGACATGATGACATCATGAAGAATGTTAAACTGTTGAAGAGTGATTTGATAAAATGTCTGTTTGAATTTAAACAAGTTTGTTGGTCTGACTTGAAAACAACCTCCCACAGCGACGGTGGGATCATGCAAGTACTTCAGTGTGTTTACAGAGTGGAGGATACTGTTAGAATCCAGCTGGCTTTTTACATTCTCTGCAGTGTGGAAGGCTTACGTCTCCATTCAGGCTCTCGTGTCTGTGCTGAGCCCTGCTTTAGAGTGACCGGATGGGTTTCATCACACATCTGCCCATCGTCACCGCCGATCCTTGCTCATGAAGTCATCGCCCAGAAATACCAGCCTGTGTCACAGACGACAGCACCCACTCCATATCTCCCCATCTCCACTCGCTCTCTTCTGTCTCCCTCTGTGGACTCGGCAGCCGCCTCTTCACTCCCACACTGATGTCACTACCTCCGACTGGACGCCTGCGGACGCCTCACTCATGTTTATGTTCCCCAGTCTGAGAAGTAATGATGTGGCAAAGTGAAGATGAGCTGATGATCTTCAATTCCTGGTGCATTTTAAGGACGCAAGATGTTCTGATGTCCTAATTTTATATGTTATCCTGGGCATAAACAGACACTATAATATGTAGATAGTGTATTTTATATATATTAACAACTCAAACCGGGCCGTAATCTCAAGTTTTCTATCATATATTCAAACCTGTTAGGCATTTTTACACTTGAGAATCATGTGCTCCAGGAGAACTTGTTTTCCAAAGTCACCCTTCTGTATTTTACGGTTCAGCTCTAAGCTCTTGCCATGCTCTGCTAATATTTCCGTTGATGAATGTGTGCCAATGAGCAATAACAAACATTTGTTGTAAAGCAACAGGAAGTAATCCCCATCACGCTTCCTATCCGCATTTGGAGCAGATTCAAGAGGGATTTGTCTCACAAACACCACAACGAAATAAGCCCTTTGTCAGAGTTTCAAAGACTTGATCGGAAACCTTCAACACGTGCTCATTGTCAATACTTTGAGGTTATTCAAAGTCAGTTGATTTGAACAATGGGAGGGTCAGTGGTTGTCTGTTTGTGTAGCAATAGTCATACAATGGCAGAATTAAAAGTGCACTATGTAACTTTTCTTTTATTGCTTTGCCTGGAATGTTTCACAGTATGGCATTAAACTTTATCTTCATAGAGATGAGCAGAGGATGCCACCAGGCCAAGTCACAGATCAGATCAGTGTAGAGGTAGTTTAATGCCATACTGTGGAACATTACAGGTAAAGCAATATCATCTTGTTTGGAAAAAAGCAGCGACTTCTTACAATAACCTTTTCTGATTATGGTTATGATTCTGGTCAAACATTATACGCCTTTGACAGTTTATACTAAATTAAGGATATCAAATACTGTATAGTATAACCTTTCCTGGAGGTAGTAATACAATCTGAATATTTGTCATATTATCAGGATAAAAAAGTGGAAGTAAAAATAATAAGACATGTCAAAATTCTGTGCTATAATTTTTTTTTTATTACACAATGAAGCCACTTCTTTGCTCATACAAAAGTTATATACTCCAAAACATTCACCCAAGTAGCAGTACCATTACTCAGGTAATAATATTACTATGTAAAAATTATATTTTCAAGAACTTACTTTAGAAAGAGTTGATGCGATTGGAAGGACAACCTCTTCATCACTGAATAAAATCTTTGTTTCATCTTTTAAAGGACAAATCACAGAAATGCGAATTATATCTGATTATATCTGGGGCAATGCCAGAAACACAAATGTTTGAAACAATTAAAATGATAGAAAACTGCCAAAGAAACCTTTAATAAAGTAAGATTACAGTTACTTAGAATTAAATAATACTTGTGTAGCAGTAAAATTATGCAGTCCAAAATGTACTGCTAAGTCATAAAAAAAAAAAGTTACTCAGGTAAATGTACCGGGGTAAGTGTACCAGAGTAAATGTACTGGAGTAAATGTATTGGAATACTATCCACCGCTAACAGCACTGCATCTTGTAGTATCTAATTACATTTCTCTGCAGACCTTCCCCATTACAGTCTATCTTTTCGCTCGCCCACATTCATACATCCACCACGCAGCTCCTGAACAGAGCTACAACTGTTCTGAAATCAGGTGTACTTCGAAGGATTTATTTCCTCTTGTGGATCTCATGAGTTTGTGCTGCGGGACATTTTCCTTACTCCACAAATAGTTTTCCCTCCCTGTTTTGACTGTGAACCCGAGACGCTTGGAGGGACGCGGAGTGAAGCTGGTACCGACTATGTGATCTTTTGGTGGGGTCCAGTCTGCCCCTGTCCCTCGTGTGCCGGCCCGTCACGCACATGGACAGTGTTTTCATTTAGGAACACACCCACCAGGCAGCGAGAGGGGAATGTGTCTGCTCCACTCACACTCCGCCCTGCAGACAGGAGAGGGAGAGGCTGCTTCTATTGATTTACAGTGTGACTGATCTGACTTACAGTACTCTTAGGCAAAACACTTAAAAGTGACTGTCCGGATTTATTTCCTCAACCCTCCCATACGCTGAAAAGTAGCGGAGTTTGCAAAACACACTGAGCAGATTTGCTTGCTGAAATTGTTGAAAGAAGATCAATTTAATAGCATTTTATTCATTTATTTTTCTTTTCTGTGTGTTTTAGTCAGTTCATTTTATATCCTTAAGAATGTTGAGGAATGTTTTGGACAACATATAGTACTAATTAACAATATACTGCTATTAAACCAATTTATTTGCCTAGTAATTGTTCTAGGGGTACTTAAAGTATGAGACATAGTTTAGAGGATACTAACATTGAAAACCACTGATCTAAACATTGACCCAAGCTATATTTAAACTTATATAATACTTCCATGATGTGTTAAAGATGGACTGTGTAACTTGTGAAAATATATACTGTTATACTAACTATGTTGTATTGCATTTATTCACATTACTACCAAAAAAAGCATGCACTCTTACTCGGAGTGGGATTGCCACACTCTGCATATTTGACCTGTAACTGATTGGTCTGGTAGTGTCACCGGCTTGTGTCCATGGAGAAGCTTAATACCATACTGTGGCACATTCTAGGCAAAGCAATAACATCTCCATAGAGACGAGCAGTGCAGACCTCCACCAGAAAAGTTACACAATGGCTTTTACATATAGAACTGGAAGTTGAACATACAAAAACTTTACAATTGTACTCTAGTACTTTTTATAGAGAAATATTGGCAAAAATAAAACAAAAGGTGAAGATCTGTGGAACAACCGGAGAAGCTGCTGTCACTAATGGTCAATACATGTGTCACTGTGTAGTGACTATACTTTGAATGACTGCAGAGCTAAGTAACTTTAGCAGTAGAGCTGCCCCTGCAACTTTTTTTTTCTTTTTCATTGACATAAAGCCGTAAAAGCACATATAAAAACATTTAACATTGCCAAATATAAAATACACCCATTGTTTCCCAGTAAAGTTGTCTTCGACTCGATGACGGCAAATGTTGTAAGGCTGGTTTTCCCCCCAGGAACAGCAGGTTAACTGAAAATTCTCTGATATGTGATTACACAACCTGCAAGCTCTATTCTAATATTTTCAAACTGTGTCAACTGAATATGACAAATGAGTTGTTTGTTTTCAGTTATGATGATTAAAGAATTACTTTTTGTTGCCCAGCCCACTGTGCAGGTTTTAGGTTGATAAAGAAATCACATTTCCAGAGGGAAACCCACTTATAAACATGGCGAACATGCAAACCTTGTTGTTGGGCTAACCACTCTGCCGCCACAGTGCGCAGTGTCACTTCAAATTCGTACATTCATTTGGCCCAAGTTTTACATATGATGACGCCTATATTTCTCAAAGTTTGGGGCTGACAAAATGGGATTGTGATTGTGTGCGTCTGAATTGCCCATTTTCTCAGTACACGATTCGTACACTATGTATTGCAACTGTAAAGTACAAAATGTTTTAATATTGTACTGCCAGAAGAGGCCTTCCCATTCTCATGAAAACGCCCAGGGTTTTCCTACTGAAGCAAACCCAAAGTTTTGTGGGAAGTTTAGTGAAAACATTGATGACCACACTGCCCATTGTGCTCTGAAACCAGATTTCCTCCTAAATATATCCTTGTGTCATTGCATTAGCTCACAGGGACTTGTCCAGACCATAAAAGCGTCAAGCCACTGTCACACAGACATTTCACAAACTTTTATGAGAAGTCGATAGCCTGATACATAACTGTTCCTTTTTTTTTGTTAAGTAATTTTAGAGGAAGGCAGGAAGCAGTCCGACACATGCCAACAAAATCTGGTGCAGAATGTCCCTCCTCAAATACCTTTTCTGAATGTTGACTTTTTGGATTTTTTTTAACCACACTTTCCAGCCCTCCCCTCCTTGTCTCCGAGGTATCCGTCCACAGATGTTCTGCGTCTCCTCTGGTCATAACATCCTCACCCCTGACTTCCCTTTGGACCTAAATCCCACCTTCTCCTAAGTCCGATTACATAAATAACATGACATCTGCAGAGGAAGAATAAAGGCTGGCTATTCCATCAAGGCCCCCCATGTTCTCAGAGTGGCCTGGCTACGAACACAAGTCATTATCAGTAATCTACCATATCAGTATTACCAGAAGAGTTGGGCAACGTATTGAATTATTCATAATAGAGTGAATGCTGTTTAGTTTTTTCATTTTTTTTTTCTCCTCCAGGCCAAGTACGAGTTAGATTTGTGGAGATGCAAGCCCGCTTTGTCGATTTTATTAATATTTCTTTTAACTTACATACTGAGGCTTTAAAACAAGGAAGTAAAGTTATATTTCTGCACATTTGTGGGTAACAGGATACTCCAAAAACTATTGAGATATTTTTATCTAAATCATCCACCATTAATTACCAATGACTTTTCAACTGCTGAACTAATTGCACATGCTCAGCTCTTTCATGGGTTTATAAAACGCCAACAAGAAAGATGAATTCACACATTCAAAACATCATGACACACATTACTATTAAATACCAAAACAAAAATCAGGAGTTTAAACAAATATATCACTGAACATGTTTCTGAATCCATAACCAGAACAATATAGAAGAAAATGTGTTACTTTTTAGTCACAAAAGGCAATTAAGCGGCATTTTTACAAACTCAACCAAATGATCACTTCATACTTTTGATGTGACATTAAACACCATGAAGTACCTGGTAATAGATCTTTTGTGGCTGAATTTTTTTTCACATTCATGCGCTTTGCTGTGGTTCGAGAGGCTATAGGCATAGAAGGGGACCAAAATATGTAATAATTCCCATTTTAAGGCCATCTCTGTCCATTTTGTTTCCAGATAATGCAGCAAATGAGTGACCACCGCTACGACAAGCTGACCGTGCCGGACGACCTCGCCGCCAACTGCATCTACATGAACCTGCCCAGTAAAGGCCACGTGCTGCTCCACTCCACTGCAGACATGTTTCCAGAGAGTGTCAAGGTAAGTTTCCAAGCAGACCACTGAAACTCTATCTCTCACGCAACATCCATCTTCCACTCTGAGGTGCTACCTGTGGTAAAAACTTCAACCTGAGTGTTTTCAGCTTGCCTTTGTTATGATTCTTTAGCACCAGCCTTTGAGAAAAACAACTGAAGCCTGTCTAAAGCGATGTGGTTGTTTCACACACAACTATAGGGTTGCCTTTGCGAACACTGTTATTTTAACAATAGAACCTGCAGTTTGATGTGCACTGACTGACCGCTTTCTGGATAATGACTCAAACCACAAGCTTGGAAACCAGGCCTAAGGGAAAATGAGCGTGTCTTTAGTTCCTAACTTAATTGTAAAAGCAGATAGTTCTGGTTGGTTTTGCAGAAGCATGCTGTACGTGCAAACTGAGTTATTCTTAACTCATATTCTTTGAGTTGGAAAACATCATTTATATTCTGGTCATACATGATTCTTTTAGTTGCCTCCTTATTAAATAATGAGCATAAGTGAGTCTCATATCGTTGACACACTTGATATTAGGGCTGAAATAATTTAACAATTTAATTACAACAAATTGATCATTGGGTAACACTTTACAATAACTACACTTGCCTTAATAAAGCATGAACAAAGACTTAATTCACAGTGAAAAAATAGGTCACTGTGAACTATTTTTTCACTTATTGTTTGGATTGGGAATTATAACCCTTTGTTCATGCTTCGTTAAAGCAAATTAAGGTGTAATTATTATAAAGTGGTACCAATTTTTGAAATAATCAACTAATTTCGTAATCGAATAATCGTTAACTTGAGAAAATGTTTCACAGCTGTAATTACATAAAAATAACCAAGGAAATGTGTAAGCTTAGTGTTATTGAAGGAAAAAAGTGTCAGGCTGGCCTCAAGCTCCATCACTTTAGCTTTGTCGCAGTCAATTCTCTGGCCTTACACAACCAAAAAAACTTTGATGTGAATAATGAATAATTGATTAGTTGCAGATCTAATGGACGTGCATTCTTTTTTTTCCTTTTTTTTTGAAGTCATCATAACACTAAAATAAATGATGTCAGAGTCAGACACGACATTCTGTTTTGTTTATGACTCCTACTATTATCTCGAGCCTTTCACTTCATGTTATGCTCAACTGCAGCCTGGAGCGATATTTTGTCTTGTTTTGAGAAATAGCTTTGTTGTTTGGGAGTTTCATCTAAACAGTTTCAGACCCTTCTCTGTGAATCAAAGTGAACAGGGTGCAGTGTGCAGAGACAGTACACCGACCTCAAAATGTACTTTGTGGTCCAAACCCCAACCTCCAGCAGTTATTTTTAGAAGGAAGAATGCACAAAATTATGCATCCTTGGACATCTACAGAGAAGATTTCTTTTTCCTGGAAGATTAACTGAGGGAATTTCATCCACCGTACTAAAATCTATTTTTGTATCTCGTGCGTTTTGCTTTGGTTGCACAGACCACTTGGACCAAAAGTGAAGTTTCATATTTTAGTCGTCTTCATATAATTAGACCCACCAGATATTGGCTTTAGTGTCTATTTGGGAAGTTTTTGCAAAGGAAAAATGAGGACATACAGTACTGGGAGACTACATGGACAGTTTTACCGCGGTCATTGATCACGTCCAGAACACGGCTCGGTACATGAGTCCCCAGGGTCTTTTTTATTTCTCTCATTATCTGCTGCCCTGTGAGAGGCAAGGATTCTTCGTCAGGGCTGATGCACAATAATTACTTTACTCTTCAAGACGCACATAATCAGTTAAAGTAGATGTTGTTTTTAGGGTTTGTTTTTTTTAAACTGAAAGACTTTAAAGGTAATAATATAATTGTAACATGCACTTTCACTCAATTAATAATAATTATTGTTATATACACATGTTTGTTCATTTTTTTTTTAAGACAAAGTAGGTTGTTTTGCTCACCAAAACATGTCAAGGTAAAAACAACCTACTTTGTCGTCGATGTAAACCCTCATTCGTCCAGGTGTGGTCCATCGTAGAAAGGGTTTCAGAGGTTGTCATCCGGACGCTGTTTAACCTACTTTGTCTTTAAAAAAAAAAGAAAAAGAAAGTATGTACTCCTACTCCATTTTAAACAATGCATGAGCTGCCATTTATTGAAGACATATATATATATAATATCATAGAAAGTTATTTTGGGTGTTTTGCAAAGTGGTTTAAACCGTAGGACCTGGCAACCCAAAGTGAGGAGCTCCTGTTGTTTGATAGGATTATGGGCTTCAGAACCAACACACAACATGTAAACATAAACTTTTACATGATGTTTGTGTCAATAAAAGTAAGTCAGCATTACAGTTATTATCAGTCAAATCAAGGTTTAATTTGAACATATTTAAACTATGTCTGAGCTGTAATGATTCAGAATTATTCCATTTCACCTTTAAATGTTTATGATGTACCATTTCTGCTTGTGTCCAATATTGAGCAATTAAAATACCTCTAATTGAATACATGCATAAATAAACTTAATGCCATACTGTGGAACATTCCAAACAAAGCAACAACATCTCCATGGAGAAAAGCAAGTGGAGATCTCACCAGAAAAAATACATCATACATGCACTTTAAGTTAAATTGTTGTTTTGGAGATAATCTAAATTAAACTATTGAGTGTATGGTTTATAATTAAAACTATTAACTTCTGAGGAGGACTACCGAGTGCAGCCAAAACTGTCAAGGTATGATCAAAACGGAGGTCTGTTCATAAGAAACAATATCGGAAGCCCTGATGAACCTAATCAGATGAAAACTATCAAAACTGACCTTAAAAAGAGACAGAAGTTACGCTACACTTTCTTTTTTTGGAGATTACAGAAGACTAAAGCCTTATTTCTACCTTAGCCTCTAGCCTTAAATCTGACAATCCTACGAGCTGTTCCAAACTTTCTCCAAATCCTCGCTCTATTTTTACCAGCTACATAACAGCCTTACAATAACAAAGGTGGGGGGTCATGAGAGGGGAATGGAAGGTAGGGGAGGCATCTTTTGCGGTGAGCCCTGCACGGCGACTGCTCTTGAGTTAAGGAATACAGTAATGTACATGAACAAAGGAGCCAGTGAAATACAGCAGCCCCTACTGTGCAAGAGCATGACAGCCCACCGTCCCAAAGTATACATTTCAACCACAGTAATGAGAACGCGGCTGGGAAGGAAAAAAACATGGATGCTTTAGCGGTGGATATGCTATAAACAGCCGGGATTTTAGTGCTGTTTTGGGAAGTTATGCAAAAGTGAAACTTGAGGTGACTCTGATGATCGTGTGGTCTCTCTGGGAACATTTTTCAAAACAGTTCTGCACCTGGACAGTGAAGGAATAGTGTTCGCTTTGAGAAAATATGCAAAAGCCGATATGAAAAGCAGAAAGGGTAGAATTAGTTTTGTGGTGTTGGCTGAAAAAACAAAACAAAAACTATTCCAAAAAGTTGATATTCTGTGGGGAACAAACTGTTATAATACTATAATATTATATTTCAAGTGAAATGGGGATGAGAGGAAAAAAGAAAATACTATAATTTTACATACTTTTGTTGAATGATAAGATATTTCTTTAAAATCTGCTCTTGTTGCACACTTTTCAGACACAATTCTGTCATTTTAAAGGCGCGTCACTCAATCTTTACAGTTTTGAAACATGAAAAACACAACCACTTAATTTTAAAATCCTTACATCAATCACATGTATCGCTCACTTACCAAAGGCAGTCCCAGCATCTTAAATATTCACTGCGATGAGTTTATAAGCACTTTTCACGAGTTTTTGAGCCAGGAGCGAGTTTTGCTCTCCCGGGTAAAGCCACCATTAGCATGCTAACAGCACATTTCCTGCTTCTTTGGAATAAACGCTCTGTAAATAGATGCAAAGATAGAGTTGTGGTCTCATTTTCACCCAAATAGATGCATTTACAATGTATCTGTACAGATTTTACTTTATTACATCCAAAAATCGGGTACATAAAACTATTTCTGTTTTTCACATTTCAAAACCGTAAAAATCAGGTATAGCCCCTTTAAAGGTGCATTTTGCTTAACTCTATTCAGTCATCTGACTTCAGGATATTACCATTGGTTTAGCTGGGGTTGCTCACTGCCCCAAAAGGCTTACTCGCTCTCCCTGCATCGCTCTCCAGTGAGTGAGTTTAAACGTGAAAAAGTATCTTTGTTTAGTTGTAGGAAAACACTGGTTTTCTTTTGGAAAACGTCCACGGGTCTGACACACTGCTTTATGAGGGTCTTTAGTGGGTGTCGTAATGTACTCGCTCCTGTTTTTATTTCAACAGGAGACCACGTGGCTGTTGTCTAACCTCTTGTCTTTCCGGATGACAGGAAGCATAAACAAATGTGCTCTTTTAGTGTTGTGTAACTGTCCCAGACCCAAATTGAAGGCTCAAATTCACCAAAAGACAGAGTACATCCCGGCTTTTTCTGTGTGTGCAGGTGCTTGAGAAGTTGCAGGACTTCATGCTGATTCCTGTGTCTAATTCTGAGAAGATGAAAGTGGACGGAGCGCTCACCTGCTGCTCTGTTCTCATAAACAAGAAGGCCAACATCTGAGCAGCCACAGTAGGAACACACTGTATTCAGATCAGCCTTCACCTGTGTTTGAAGTGATCATTTGGTACAATGAAGTGGAGCGGATGCAGATTTGTAGAACTAATTTCTTTTTTGTACTACTTACTACACTTGCACTGTAGCCATTGAAAGTAAATATATATTAAAAAAATAATGAAAATTGTCTTAATGTTCCAACAAAACCGTTGCATAGGGCCAAATGCAAATAAATAAGGGAAACTCATTTTTATGAGTATGAAGTCGTCGCATACAATCTTGATTGAACTTTAATGTATTCCAATTCCTGACCTCCTTGTTTACAGCTGCGTCTCTGCAGCTCATGTGAATGTATTGGACTGTGCAATGTCACTGAAATGGAACTGTCACTTGTGCACACTGAGTAATAAAATAAGAATAATTACATAATACTATCTATTTGTCTTTTTGTTACCATTAACTAAAACACAGTGAGTTTTAAATCTGAAACTTTCTTAAGACTTGACACTGCCTGTGAATAGGAAAACATCTTAAATTTAGAGAGATCAATTTGAGACTTCTTCTGTAGTAGAAAAATGTTTGAAAGTTTTTCATCATGTAATGTTTTGATACTAAAAATAATCAATTGTGAAAAATTCCCAATATTTGAGACAAAAAAGTATAGAACCAGGTTTAAATATATTACATGATATACATGAAAAAGGGAAATTTAGCATATCTTATTTGGTATTTATACTAGATCTTAATGAAAATTGGCATTTAAAAAAAAAATCACATTTTGCCTTGAGAGAGCAAGAATGCAATCTAATAACAATGTTCTTTAATAATTATAGTACACATTCTTTTCTGATGAAGGATCTGCCACCTGCTGATCTCCTGGAATATTCCACTGTATGGCATTAAATGTATATCTCTTTGGAGACAAGCAGCTCACAGAATTATTATTTTTCTTTATATTCTGAGCAATACATCTCCCAATAACAAAATAAATGCAAGATCACTTTAATGCCAGAGTGGAGAATTACCGCAGAAGCAGTAACATTTCCATGGAGACAAGCATATAGCACTCTCGCCACCACAAAAGTTACATAGTGCACCTTTAAACTTGTCATGTGTCTTGAACAGTCCAACGATCTGCGTGAAGCGTTTTATTCTTTCTATAAAGTTGTACAAATATGTTTAGCAGGTGTTGATGAGCTCCTCTGGATATGCCCGTGTTTCGCTCACCGTTGCCATGACAACCCCACCTTGTGTAAGCCATGAGCAGCGCTGTATATGCAACATACTCCGTCCTGTTAGCGTTGCTGTTTGTCACTGTGATTGTAAGTGAAAGTTGAGGAAATGACATCAGGAGGAAGGCGGTGATTCAGTGCTTGTCCGTGGACATTTTGCTGAACGCTGGAGTGGACACTGACGGAATCTGGAAAGAATGCTTTTTTGGGAGGAGAGCCTTGTACAGCCGTAAACAGAAACAAGAGAGTGCTGTTAGTCCAGTGTTTAACCCAGGCCTCACTATTCCCTTATAGACCAATCTAATGGCTTAATTTATGAACATGATGTCATACACTTAGAGCAGTATTGTAGTGGAGTTTAGCTGCCGTTTAGCTGCACTTGTAATATCTTCCAATGAGCTGCTGGAAAGATGCAGGTTCTTTGCATTTGTTGGTCAGACACGCTGTTGGAGAGGTCAGAGGTGAAAGTATGGGTCAGTCTGCTTGTCCCTTATTATCAGAGAAGGGTAGAGCCATAGACTGTATGGGTAGAGCCCAAAATTGTATTCAACTAAAAGTAAAAAGTGGTGGTAAACACATAAGTTATGGGAGAAGCTACATGTCAAGAAAGAGTTAGTGTTTGTATGTGACATATTGAGTTGATACTATCTGACAAAACATAAAATCATGCAAAGAATCTGGTCATTTCAGAAGAGAAGTTCACATAAATGAGAAATAATCAATCAAAAAGTCAAATAATCTGAAGATAATGTGCTAGAAACCCAAATGTTTAAATCGTGAAATGTTGTAAAACACACAGTTTTGTCCCTTGCAGACTTCCCCTTCTCTTTGTTGGAGGACTGTTACTTCAAAGCAAATATTAATCATTATTATTCAGAAAACTACTCAAATAAGTACTTTATCAAAAATGTACCCAACTAAATTTGTGTTTTCCCTCGTCTGCTTTTAATAATTGAAATTTATATTACAATTTCATTCTGATATTCTTCGTAGTTTATGGTTTGTTTTATCTAAAATACCCCTGTATTTCCTATCCTATTTGTCTTGAATTAAAACCACAAGTAAAACTTTGCATTCTGCCTTTGTTTAATAATAACTTTGTAGAGCCGTTTATTAATACCGTTTCTTGAGATCATGTGCTTCCATGGGGAATGCAAAATAAAATTGATGACTAGATTAAGTGAACAACAGATTAGATGCTGCCTCCATCTAGTGGCCAAGAGTTAGAAGCAGTAGCAGCGTTCAAACCAAAATAAAACATTGTATATTTTATACAAAAGGCAATGGAAAGAAACAAATATAAGTCATTCAACAAAAAATACAATATAAAATCAAAAACAAAACACATGTACTCACTATATACACAATGTACAGTGGATTCATTGTTTTATCCTGAATTTTGGACAAATGTTTTCCCTCATAGCAATTATATACACTGAAACCCAATTATTCATCTTTGTTACTCTTTGACAATGCAGTGATACCTGTTAATTCCTCTAATTACGCGGCATGTTTGTGTAGATGTTGCCATGTCCTCTCTGCTCATTTTCTTTACAGTCCATATTGTCCATTGCCAGGAGAAGGTACGAATGGTTTAAGAAGTCTGACACCCCTAAGACATTTTCCCTTGGTGACAAATACTCTGAACTTTGATGAGAATTGTGTTGTATTTCTGCTCTTATATCTTCTTCCTTGTTGTCTTCATAGATGTAATTGTTCTCCTTTGAGCACAGAATGATGTTGTTTCTGTTCAGGGCCACATAGTCCGGGTACAGTTCTGTCTCGATGCTACTGTCTTCCTGTTCCACGCTGGAGTACGATGTGTCTGAGGACGAGAGAAGACCAGCGGATTTTTCTGAAGTTCCCTCAAATCCTGAATCATAGTCTTTGGACACGATCTCTACAACAGATGCAGTGTTTTCAACGTAAAACTGCTTGGCTGACATTGGGGCATCCTGGTAAGAACAACACACATATTTTAGGTGATTGTAGTGGTACTGTATTGTATTTTTTTTTTAGAAATACAGTAATATCATACCCATTTGTGCTGTTTAAGGTCTGACAGAAATTCTTGAAGAACTTTGTCGAGGTTAGGAACAGGTGGCCAAAAAAATAGTTTCAGCTTACTGTGAAAAAGCAATACATTTAGTTTAGGTTTTCTGTATTTGTCGACGTTAGTGCCAAAGCAATGGTTTAAAATATTAACTTTGTTCTGAACATACTTTTACCTGAAATACTTGTAAAACAATGCAATGAAGATCACAGCAAAAACTAGGAGCACGACAGGACTGAATTGAATGAGCAACATGATTTGAGATTGAGCTGGAAAAGTCAAGAGAAAAAATTTTGTATATTTGAACAATAATAGGCAACCATAATATCCACTCTTTTAAGTCTCATGATAATGTAATATTTTAATTTAAAGGTGCCCTCTGTAAATTTTGTGGTAGGGGTTTTTTGCTAGAGGCTTGTCCACTGAGGGATGTTATTGCTTTGCCTAAAATGTTTACAGACCAATTAACCAATCAGAGAAACTAACATGGTTCAAATCAGCTGCGGCGATATGTACATCCCCAAACTGGATGGTTATCTGATGCTGCCTAAGGTCTGTTTCCAGATACTTAAGAGGGATGGCTCTCCATGCTAAAGCAATAACAAGCAAAAAAGTGAGATATCACACCTTTTAAGAATTGTATAATATAATTTACAGTCAATAATTGTAAGTAATGACAATACAGGACATATTAACATTCCTTTAAAACGTGCTTAAAACACATATGACAGGTGAGAATACTCATTTAACTAATATAAAGTTAAGTAGAGGTGATTACACAATTGTTCTACCAATAATAATATGAGACAACATCGTTATTTTAAGTTTAAAGTTTTTAAGGAATGCATTTTTCTGGCAATTTAAGTTTAAATTGCAAAAATGCATTCTTGTACGTTTTGCAGGGACATTTGTGGTTAGTGGCATATATAGCGGGATTCTTTTGTGCTACTTCCTGTAATTTTAAACTTTCTTCACATTTTCCACTTGACTGATGTGTAAAACTGTGATAACCGTTTACTAAAGATACTATCCCACCAAACAAAGTACTAATTAGAAAAAAAAGAAACAAAAGCCAGTCATGCTCTATACCTGGCATATCTCCTGTGAGCACATGGGACCAGTCACTCCATTGACCTGAGTACACTTCACCATGAGGTTTAGCCCGGACTTTGACATTGAACTGACTGCTCCAGGAGACCTTCAGGCACACTGCAGTCTCTGGACCATCTGACAAAATCGTCTAGATAAACAAGACAAACAACATTTAGTTCAGTTATATGTACATGTTTTTATCACAAGTAACTTAAAATGTATAATTTGATAAGACCGTATATGAGAACACAAACAGGTCCCAAAACAAGTCTTACATTTATTTGCCATCTCAATACCACCATCTAGTGTTCATGTAATCACAGTAACAGCTTCTAGATGGTGAACTCAAACATTGTGCTTTCAATAAAACATTGTCCAGATGACTACCTTTAAAACCTTTTCTTCCACCATCCAGTGTCTTTTTTTCAATGGTTTGATGTATTGATAATCAGAGTTGTAGTTCTTGATAATTTAGTAACGTTAAAGGGACATGTTATCAAAAATAAAGTTATATGAACTACATTACAACGGTGTTCCCTCGTCATAAACTCAAAGCTATATATTTGATTCCTGCATGTAATCCTGTATTGTCCTGCATTTCAGAAAATTCCTTTTTTCACCTCCACGTACTGCTCTGAACTTGCAAAACTATTGACTCTGGGTAAAACATGTAAAAAATCTGCAGTTTTGCACAGTGGAACAGTTTGTATAATTACACCATTTTAGATCAATATTGCAGCTTAGAACAAACAAAATAAAAAATAAAAAATCTACATATGTTAAAGCCTAGTTTTATTCTAAATATCTGGGGAAATAAAGCACAATATGTCTTTTTAAATAGAAGTTTTTACCATCCAGTGTTTCTCAGTTGATGGTTTGTATCTGGTCTCATACTGCAGATGGGAGGACAGAGCAGGTAGAGGAGAATCCCAGTTTACACACAACTTGTCCGTCTCGTTCTGCTTTAGGTGACTTGGGGCTGGGGTTTTGACTGGAAATGATAAAAACATCATTACATAACAGATCCATTAAAACGCTGCAGTCATGGACTCTTACTAATGTTGTTGAGTTTGAATTCTTCGGCATAGAAAGTCCTGTTGGGTGGAGCCAAAGGACTGCTGAGCTTGACTCTGATTTTATTGTGCATGTCGCCATAGAAACCACACTGGCCAGTCCAATTAATCTCAGGGAAGCATTCAGTCCACTTTGTCCAACTTTGGCCTTCACTGTATGGACAATAAAAGTATATCACTTTGCAAATTGGAGATGTCAAAAGTATCAGATATTAATCGATATTAAAACTAGTATTGAAAGTAGATGAGCAAGTATTGATACTAAAAAAAAATCACATGAACAGGACAACATTTGTGAATGACCTTTAGCTTTATCAGAACTAGTTCAAGACCACCATGTTTAATAAAGAAATTGCTATCATTTAGTTTTGAAAATGTCCATTGTATAAAACCTTGGCCTGAAAAAGCGCATTTCTAATTATCCGTGAGGTATCGAGAATCGAGTATATGTGATAGTATTATATATTTATATTGACATTTTAGTATTGTGACGACACTGTCAAATTATGACAAATTATTATTAGTGATAGTAGTTATTGTAGTGATAGTGGTGTTAATAGTAATTGTCACAGTAGTTGTTGCAGTTGTCGTATATTTCTAGTAATAGTAGTTAGTTGTAGCAGCTGTTGTTGCGCTTGCAGTTCTAGTTGTTGTAGTTGTAGTACCAGTTGTTGTAGCTGTAATACCAGTAGTTGTAGTTGTGGTAGTAGTACCAGTTGTTGTAGTTATTGTATTAGTTGTTGTAGTTGTAGTACCTGTTGTTGTTGTTGTTGTAGTTGTAGTTCTAGTTGTTGTAGCTGTAGTACTAGTTGTTGTAGTTGTAGTTGTAGTATCAGTTGCTGTAGTTGTAGTACCAGTTGTTGTAGTTTAGTACCAGTTGTTGTAGTTGTGGTATCAGTTGCTGTAGTTGTAGTACCAGTTGTTGTAGTTTAGTACCAGTTGTTGTAGTTGTGGTCGTAGTACCAGTTGTTGTAGTTTAGTACTCGTTGTTGTAGTTGTGGTAGTAGTACTAGTTGTTGTTGTAGTTGTTGCACTTACAGTACTAGTTGTTGGGTAGTAGTAGTAGTAGCCACAGTAGTTCTTGTAGTAGCAGCAGTTCTTGTAATAGTAGTAGTTGTAGAAGGTTGTGGTTAGTTGTAGTAGCTTTAGTTGCACTTGCAATACTAGTTGTTGTAGCTGTAGTATTGGTACTAGTTGTTGTTGTTGTTGTAGTAGTAGTAGAATTTGTTGTAGGTTGTTGTAGTACAGGTGGTGTATATTGACATACCTCAGTCCCATTTTGTAGAATAGTTTGTAGTCTGCCTTTATGTTGTTTAAACTCCCAGGATCCCACTGACATGTGATGTTGATCAGATCCTTTGTGTAGCACTTCAGTGAAATGTCATCTGTTAAAAAAACAAACATTTTAAACATGTCAGAGCATTGTATGGCTCAGTGTGATAAACTGTTGATGTGGTTGGACAGACCTGCAGACTGAGGAACCACAGCCTGCACATGTGGCGACCAATGGCTCCAGTGTCCTGCCGTTTCACTGAACGAGCACTTGACAGAGACTTGAACTTTCACATCTTCTCCTGGCACCAGACCAACCAAGGTTTCATTGAACTTTTTTTGACCCTATTCAAAGAAATATTTATCAGTTAAATTTGTGTGCAATTTTAGATTTTTGAATATCAGCCTATCTCCATAATACATTTTGAGTGAGATCACGATAAACGTAAATACTGAAACTTCGTCAATGTTGGGAAATACATTTCAAAATATACAATATCTTTAAAAAACATGTTGTTATTTTACATAAAAATCTGAATAAAAGACTTACATTCTTTTGTTTCTATTATGAGTTGTAAAAGTTACTCAACCCGCTACAGCTCAAATCTTACTCCCATACAACAGAATAACAAATTGACACAACTAATGCACAGAAAAGGTACCTACAATAAACACTGAGCCACAGAAATATTGTTCTGTCTCTCATTAATTGAACTATAAGACAATACAGTAGGTAAACTTCTAAACCAGTATTGAAACTCTACAAATTTATACTCAAGTAAAAAGTTTTGTTACTTAAAAATTGTATTAATCAAGTGGAAATATACTATATAAATATATATATATATATATATATATATATATATATATATATATATATATATATATAATCAAAACATTAATATTGAATAAATGAGAAGGTTAAAACGAACAAGGTTTAGAACTATGATCATTTCTACTTTAATGCTAAACTACTACTGCTACTGATGTTAACGATACAACCCACTTTCCCAACACTAGAGCTGCACGATTTGGGAAAATATCGACGTTTTTCGATACGAGATCAATTTATGTGTTAAATTTGATTCTGTTCAAAGTTCACATTTAAAACACATCCAGGAGAATTGGCAAAAAGACTGAAATATGAACTGAAAAACTAACTAAGAAAAAAGTTAACTAAGAATCCCACATTACAGAACATTTTTGCTGCTGTTTGTCGCATTTTTGTTGCTTTTAGCCACGTATAGTCTTTTTCTTTTGTTGATACTTTTAGATGCGTTTTTGTCACTTGTCGTAGCATTAGTGTTGATTTTAGACATGTTTTTGTCACTTTAAGTCAAATGTTTTTCGCTCTGTTTTTAGTTGCATTTTTGTTGCTTTTCTCGCTTGTTTCAGAACGTTTTATTAAGTCTAAACTACAGGGTTAGCAGTTTTTATGCTGAATATAACAGGATATTTTGTTGTTTGTGGAGGAAATATATGGCACATAGAAATTGCAGCTGTTGTGATTTGCCATTTGCGTCTATTCAAATTGTGATTTCAATTCCATTTCGATTAATTGTGCAGCCCTAACCATATACATATCCCCAGTATCCCCAAAAGTCACTTCGAGTTACTTTCTGAGACACAGAGCTGTAAAGTCATATAAATTGTCACACACCTGAGTGATTTTATCCTTGGAAGAGACTCGAATCTTGTAGTAAGTATACCAAGACGCACATTTGGATTTCCATGAAACCTGTAGTTCTCCAATGTTTTCATTTTGCTTTATGGTAATGTTACTGGGCGGCTCTGGAAGAACTGCGAACATATAAACATGAATTAAAATTTTATTATTATTGTACTTTAATGGTGCACAAAATAACTTTTTTGTGTGGTGTCTGTCTGCCGCCAGATTGTCTCCACGGTGATGTTAATGCTTTGCAAGGAATGGAAGGAAGGACTCACAGTATTCTATATATGGACCCCTCTGTGTCCTAATAAAAGCTTGAAATGAAAATAAATAATGATTCAAATGTAACTATCTTGCATTTATGTCATTACATGTATTTCACTGCTAAAAAAAATGCACATATTTATTTTCACTAGAGTGTAATTAGTCTTAATAAAGCATGATCAAAAACGTAATTCATAATAAAAAATAGTTTAGAGAAGGATTCAGGCTTAGTAACTACTTTTTGTGTATTAGGGTTAGAAGCTATCATTGAGGTAGTTTCTAAGCCTTAATCATTCTTAATAAACTATTTGTTCATTGTGTGTTAAGTAAATAAAACATTGTCTTTTCTTTGTATGTAAAGCAGCTCTGAGTCTCCAAAAAGCACTACATAAGTCTGATGAATAATGACTTGTTTCCATCAAGATAAGTTCAATCCTATACTGTGGAATATTTTAGGCAAAAATAATAAACTAAATGTGTCCATGCAGATAAGCAGATGCAAGAGCCTCCTACCCGAAAAATTATACAGTGCACCTCTAAATCGTATGTGTATGATTGAGAAAATAACCAAAAACATACAATTATCCTCCACACTGACTGTCCGGGTAAAAAGACTGTTGTTGTTTCGGTCCAGGACTTCCAGAGGGATGTCAATATACGAGAAAACATCAGACTGAGGGAAGACGCAGATGTGTACAAAGCCTCCATCTTCAGATCTCTGGACCTGCATCTCACACTTTTTGGGAGAACTGGTAAGTAAAGAGAGAGCCATTGTATCAAAATATGCAATATTCTTGGGCAAAATTTTAATGAAAATGTTTACTCCTCTGTGGTGTAGTAGAAGTTGTAAGAAGAGTTGTCCCAAGTCTTAAAGAAACAGGTGAAATCCTCTGCAATTTCATCAAACACCCGAGAAAAGCATTTTGGATTTGGTTCATCTTTCAGAAGCAAGTAATCTAATATGATAACATGACAAAAACACATGCAGATGTTACATTTATATTTTTTGTAATGCACAAAACCGTTAAATCCTGTAAAATTATAATGATACATTATAAATAAATATATTCATTATGTATCAGGTGAATTGACTTTGCATCATTTAAACTTTTATACAATTTAAAATGTTAAATGATGTTATATGCCATTTAATGAATGAAAACCTACGGTTCCTACCTTCCTCAGAAAAATACTGGCCAGTTGTTTCCTGGCCACTGGTCCCAGATGTGAAGACCACGAGGGTCCATAGTGTGATACACCTGCAGGTCCAACACATGGTGAGTCTAAATACTTTTCTACTACAATAACACAAGAGTGCATGTGAACTGTTGCAGGGGCAGAGGTATCAGATCTGAGTGGCTGACCTAAAATGACAGATCACACATGAGCAGGAAACTCGTGTCGACTCTGGAAGTCGCCCCCAAATAAGGAAGGAGTGAGGGAGGAGACTGGAAGCAACTCATGTTTGTTATGTTCACACGTAGAATATATGAAGACAGTTGATTGAACAGAGTCGGGTTGAAAAGATGCTGTACGTCTGATGCCTAAACATGATTAAACCAAGAGGTCTTCAAACGTTCATAATACCATATAATCAGGTTCCTCTTTAGACCTATTTTAGGGACTAAAATCTTCCCAAGCCCCACTAAATATTTTCCGTTGACTGATCTGATTGTACATTAGTCTCCTAAACCATATTCACTTCATTTGTAAGCTCATTTATGTGTTGGTAACTTATTCGCGCATATAAACATTTGTAAGCGCATCTCATGAGGCGTAGTCCCTCTGTCAGGCCCGCACCGCACAGTCCTCACAGCCCTCAAAGTCTCATTCAAGGTGAAACTGCCCTGTCCTCGTCTGAGGAGATGGTTCAGCACATCTTTCTGCAGAGCGGGAGATTCAAAAGCTAAACTTTTATAAACTTTTCTCTCAAACTAAATTAACATGAGGTTCTAAATTAAAGGTGGCACAAGACAAGATGTGATAAAGTCCGACAGCACGGCTCGCACGGACAAAACGTCCACGATACTGATTAGTAACTGCTCCATGGCTTTTATCTGGAATGTAACAGATGTGTTAAAGGGCACAGCACAGAGGGCAGAGAATGAGACCAAGACAGGGACAGGAGCAGCAGTAAGACAGGAGCAGAAGCAGGACAGGAGCAGGACAGGAGCAGGACAGGAGCAGGACAGGAGCAGGACAGGAGCAGGACAGGAGCAGCAGCAGGACAGGAGCAGGACAGGAGCAGGACAGGAGCAGGACAGGAGCAGGACAGGAGCAGGACAGGACCAGGACAGGACCAGGACAGGACCAGGACAGGAGCAGCAGCAGGACAGGAGCAGGACAGGAGCAGGACAGGAGCAGGACAGGAGCAGGACAGGAGCAGGACAGGAGCAGGACAGGAGCAGGACAGGAGCAGGACAGGAGCAGGACAGGAGCAGGAGGGGCTGGGAGGAGGAGAGAGGAAGTGTCTGAAGGAGCAGCTTGTAAAGGAGGCGTATATAATTCTTTAGGCTGTGATTTCAGATTTCATTTCTGATCAGAAATTATTGATTAAATCTTGGGATTTTAGGCTTGTATGCAGCTTGTATTTTTGCCTACATGTATGTTATCACTTGAGAATGTGGCAAATGATGTGAGAATTCAGGGGGCTGTGTTATTGTTGTTGGCTATTCCTGTTTCAAAACCCATCTTTTGTCATCTAATCATTCATTAACGCATAACTCAAATCAGGGTTTATTGCAGGCTGTAGCCTACACATTTGATATGCTCAGCCTCCGATGTTCCATTATATTAAGTATTTAGGGCATACCATGTAATTTTATCAATGCTGATGGTCCAGGCTTTGTGAGCTCTTCACCTTAAAGCTTAGACATGCCATAGACTGAACTGTCTGCAGCATCTAGCATCAGGATTTAGTGGGTTTATAATAGTTATGCATGTTTATTCTTTGTTTTTCTCATTGTCCATTATAAAGCCTTAACTGGTATATAGTGCCTTATATGAAACTCTGAACACAGCTTTGCACTTGTCCCCTGCAGACACAGCCTGTGCTTGGGCAGGTTACATGGTACCTGACCCTGTGTGACCCTGCCAAAGGGCAGCCCCAGAAATACCAGTGAAAGTTCTTATAAAGCAATGGGTCTCAAACTACGAGTGAGGGTCTAAAAAGGGTCACAGTGTGATTCTAATTTAGCTTATTTGATTAATCAAAATCAATCAATGTATGACAAATGTTGCACATTACAGGAAGTTGAAACCCATGAATAATTTTGAACATGTGCACATAAACACTAAGTATATAATTATAACAAGGTCAACTGGATCTATAAAAAAAACAGACCTAAAACCCACCAAATGAGAGGAAATACCACCTGTTTTCTTCAAACTTTCCATCCTACGTGCTTCTATCCTCGCTGCCCCTGATCAGTCACCCCAGTGGCATTGAAGGAGGGATCCAATGCAGAATGAATTTTCCCACAGCAAATTAAAAAAAATATACCTTAATCTTCTCCACTTTTTGTTGAATGTCCCCTCTTGTCCCTCCTGGGGTCACCAGAAGACTCGGGTCATGCCTCACACCACAGAGTTACACAAAGTTCCCTTTACACCCACCACAACCGTTGTGACACGTCTGAGTCTTCAGTACATTATCTCCGGCCCCAGGTCTGCAGGGCATGTCAGGACAGCTGTGTGCACATATAACTGAACCTAAGTCACTTCTTCAACATGATATATGGTGTGAAGTGGCATCAGCTCAACCACAGGCATGTTGAATTTGAGCTAACAACCTTTGCTAATAGTTTAAGATGCAATGAGTATAACAAACCTTAGTATATACTATAGATACATAAGATAAGGTATTGCATTATATTACTGTAGAACACTGATAATAGGACTTCTTCGAGCATTATTTATTGAACTGTTTATTGAATTTATTGTTCTTTTTAGGTTACTTCACATGTTAAGCCACTTTTCTGATCCCCAATTTCTTCATAATTAATAATCTATTCTAATTTAGCTTTGCTACCTATATTTTTGAATAATTTAATACAAAAGGCTTCTTAGTATTTGTGTCTCCAGTGTTTTGCTTTTGGAAGATGAATCAACTCAAATATTCCTTGCTTTGGTGCTTGATGGAATTGCAAAACTTTCCTATTTCATTAATTCTACTTTTTCTATTACACGGCCGACATCACCTTTGCTCTTCTGGAGTGCAAACAACATGAAAAATAAGTTATCAGACATTTCTGTATATTTTTTTTATGTTTTGTTTTTTGGTTAGTTTGCGCTCTTTCATGTGGAAACAACAGACTTGTCCAATCTGCTCCTAAAAATGTGTTATGATTTCATTTATTCCATATATCCATAGATTTCTCAAGGACATTGTAACTTCAAAGGCTGTTTTCATAAAAAGCATTTTTCTCCCCTAGGAACATAAAGATCACCACTTAAAGTAGCTTTTACACGCACCGAACTTTACATTATTATACTTAAGGAGATTATGACAGAACGTACTGAAGGATTTGTTGATATCTAATTCTAAACCTGATTTATTTAAGTTAAAAACTTTGGTGAAATTTGAATTTTTAGGCAAATTTTCTAGTCACATCTTGTACATTCAAAAACATATCCAAAATACTCTCAGTAGCTTTTTTCTGAAACTAATATGTGTAAAAAAGCAAGAAATTTAAGCCTGGTTCTGTCCATTTTTCAGACGTTAATCTCCCAAATATGTGCAATTCTGGCTGTTTTTACACATTAAATGCCTTATATCTATATGAAAACATTACATGATGAAAACTTGTAATACATTTTTTCCTTACCTTTTTGTGAGTACCGTAAACTACAGGAGACATTTCAAATTGATATCTTTAAATTTAAGATTTTGTCTTATTCACCTGCAATGTCTCATCACCACAAATACCATTTCCTACATTGCAGGAGCTCCACTCTTCTTCTTTCTTCTACATAAAGTGTAGTTTAGATTTGTACAAACATATTCTGAAACGTATGTGAATCTTTTATTTGTCTGTCAGTTCATATTTGTCTTTGTCAATTCACCTGGACGTGTTTAAAATGTGTCTATTATTAAAAGATAAATCACAAGTCTAATCACAATCGCAATACTGGTCAGAAAAATTGCAATTATAGATTTTTCCCAAATTGTTCAGCACTATCTCCCACAACCTTTTTGTCACTATTGCGCCGTGATAATATTATACCACTGATATTCTCACTTCCCGTTGACAAGACAAAACAGCTCTGATAAATCGCTCTTTCCACTGACACTTCGGGAGTAAACTGACTGACCCTCTAAATTGCTCTCTCGTTGTGTTTTTGGGAGCAGCCGGAAGCCGACCCGTGCCTTTGACTGGCACCTCGAGCCCGGTGGTGGTCTGGAGGAGGAAGCGCAGTGACAGATCAGCGCTGTGCAGGAGGAGCAGAAACTGACTCTGAGCTCACCACACTCACCCTGGCCCCAGACGAGCTGCTTGTGGTTAGGTTTGTCATTTCCACCTTTTCAAACTCTCACATAAACACTCACTAAGCTTAGTTAATCCTTGCTCTTTAAACTCTTCTAAACATTGACCTGAATATGAGAAAACGTGAATTACAGGTAGTTGTGGTACTTAATGCCATTATTATGGATAGTTTATGCAAAACAGCTGCAACAACACATAAACGTTTACTACATTGATTTACCATATGGTTCAATACAGTCAATTATTACAGCAATGAGACTTGCAAAGGACAGTTCATATCAATAAGAGAACTCAATTTCATTTCGATTTCATACCATTGGGGAAAGTCTCAAATGAAATGTGAGCAATGTCCGTCATCTTTATCAACAGTGAAAGGAAATAGCAATAAAAAAAATAGCAAAAAGCAAAACAAAAAACTCCAACAGCTACAGCATAATGTGGGTTTGTAACTATTCATAAGAAATATGAGTTCAACTTTACTTTATAGCTCTGTAATGCATGATAATAGGATTGAATTACAATAGGATAAGCAAGGATAAATAGATTCTGTGGCCTGGTCAAATAACCAAGAAAATACTAAGCATGTTTTCCTAGTAATAAGCCGTTTTCCCACTGAGTTAGACTTGTGTGTATGTGTCCTGTTTCAATTTACATTTTCTGAGTATGTTCGCCTGGATTAGCTCTGGTTTAAACACAGTTAAGTCCTGATGAAGACTTTTTTTTTGGTGCTGTTCAACTTCTGGTTTATTCGCGGTTCAGTCTGACACATCCTTCATGAAGATGCTATTCTCATTGTGGTGTTGCTGTGCTGTAAAGTTCTGCTGAAATATGTATTGTTTGTGTGTAGCTGCAGTAGTTTAGATAGTCATGTCAACAATGTTATCTTCCCCTTTAGTATTTCCTTTATATAACACAATTGACGTCAATGTACTTGTGCTAACGGTGCACTACATTTTCTGGAGGAGGTTTGTTGCTTTTCCTGGAGTGTTCCCGGCATCTTGTCTATCTTTATTCAATTATAGGATTTTTATTGCTCCAAAATATGCCTCTCTACATCTCTGACCCAAAAACTGACTTTGTGGCACCTGCTTGTTTCCATGGAGATGGATAAATGTATTCATTCATTCATTCATTCTCTACCGCTTATTCCCGTTAGGGGTGACTGGAGCCTATCCCAGTGACTTTGGGCCTTAGGCGGGGTACACCCTGGACAGTGGCCAACTCGTTGCAGGATAAATTTAAATGGGACAAAATGGGCCAAATTTGACTTTTAAGAGCTTTTGATCATGTTATCATTTTCTCGTCTTGTTTACTAATTTGAAGTTGTATTTAGAGTGATTCATGCATGTTGAGTAATGTTTTCTCCACCATTCAAGATTCCACTGCTCTGACAATCCTTGTTTCTCCAACACCTCGTATAAAGCCCACTGCCCTGAACATACTTAATTGATGATACACTTTGGCAGTATTGTGTAGCCACTGTGGCAAAAAGAAAAATAAATCTCTCCAAAGGCGAGCCTGGTCCAAGAGTGCGGCCCTTTTCTGTGATCTGGTCGATTTCAACACAGAACTCAGCAAATTTGTTTCATTTATTAAATCGTTTTGGGTCAATATTCTGATGTAAAAAATATCCAAAATATAAAATAATGATCCATGTGTGTCATTATAATTATATAGCAAACAAAAGTATAATATGTCTTCTTTAATGGCATACTGTGCATTCTCGGCAAAGCAATAACATCTCCATGGAGACAAGCAAATGGTGGACTCTACACCAGGAAAGTTACATGGTTGACCTTGAAAGCCAATAAGGGAAGATGCGTACAAGTCATAAATTTGGTGTTGCTTCTTCTGTCACAAATACAAAACAATGCGAGGCCTGTAACTGTTCTAAAATATACAAAAACATATAGTAGTAGTAGTTTACATACAGTACATTCATATGGCAGTGGTATGCAAAAGTACAGTATAAAAAACAGTGGTAGTAAATCTGTTTAAGTGCTACAATGTGTGTTGAACTTGGCCGATGCGATTCACAGTTTTTTATTGTTCTTGTAAAAATGTCTTTGATAAAATCCTCCCCTCAGACTCTTTGGTGTCACATAGCTCCGTCCCCACGGCTTTTCCTCTGTAGCGTTCACATTTGTACCAGCAAATACAGCACATTTCCAACTTTAGCGTCCAAGCCCAAACCGAAATAAGTCCTCACGTCTTTGCACAGTGTCCTATCACAGTTCTAGTCCTATAGCTGGCTGGTGCGAGTCCGGGTGGAGCGCCTGCCTCTCCTGTCCCGCTGGTGAGGGGCGTGGCAGTAGCGCGGGGACCACCCTCGGCTCTTCCTGGTGGGGCTACGTGGCGTCCGAGAGCCTGGGGGGGCTGGTAGTCAGGCCTCCTCAGCTGTGGCGTCGATCCCAGCGTAGGTGAAGTTCTCAAACAGAGCCATGTTGACGTAAGCCTGATGAAAAATATATGTATAGTTGAATTCAAATAGGCACGTGTAGATACAGTGCCTTGCGAAAGTATTCGGCCCCCTTGAGCTTTGCAACCTTTTGCCACATTTCAGGCTTCAAACATAAAGATATAAAACTGTAATTTTTTGTGAAAAATCAACAACAAGTGGGACAGAATCATGAAGTGGAACGAAATTTATTGGATTTTTCAAACTTTTTTAACAAATAAAAAACTGAAAAATTGGGCGTGCAAAATTATTCAGCCCCCTTAAGTTAATACTTTGTAGCGCCACCTTTTGCTGCGATTACAGCTTTAAGTCGCTTGGGGTATGTCTCTATCAGTTTTACACATCGAGAGACTGAAATTTTTGCCCATTCCTCCTTGCAAAACAGCTCGAGCTCAGTGAGAGCATTTGTGAACAACAGTTTTCAGTTCTTTCCACAGATTCTCGATTGGATTCAGGTCTGGACTTTGACTTGGCCATTCTAACACCTGGATATGTTTATTTGTGAACCATTCCATTGTAGATTTTGCTTTATGTTTTGGATCATTGTCTTGTTGGAAGACAAATCTCCGTCCCAGTCTCAGGTCTTTTGCAGACTCCATCAGGTTTTCTTCCAGAATGGTCCTGTATTTGGCTCCATCCATCTTCCCATCAATTTTAACCATCTTCCCTGTCCCTGCTGAAGAAAAGCAGGCCCAAACCATGATGCTGTCACCACCATGTTTGACAGTGGGGATGGTGTGTTGAGGGTGATGAGCTGTGTTGCTTTTACCCAAACATAACGTTTTGCATTGTCTGACCAGAGCACCTTCTTCCACATGTTTGGTGTGTCTCCCAGGTGGCACTTTTTATGGATATCTTTAAGAAATGGCTTTCTTCTTGCCACTCTTCCATACAGGCCAGATTTGTGCAGTGTACGACTGATTGTTGTCCTATGGACAGAGTCTCCCACCTCAGCTGTAGATCTCTGCAGTTCATCCAGAGTGATCATGGGCCTCTTGGCTGCATCTCTGATCAGTCTTCTCCTTGTATGAGCTGAAAGTTTAGAGGGACGGCCAGGTCTTGGTAGATTTGTAGTGGTCTGATACTCCTTCCATTTCAATATTATCGCTTGCACAGTGCTCCTTGGGATGTTTAAAGCTTGGGAAATCTTATCCAAATCCAGCTTTAAACTTCTCCACAACAGTATCTCGGACCTGCCTGGTGTGTTCCTTGTTCTTCATGATGCTCTCTGCGCTTTAAACGGACCTCTGAGACTATCACAGTGCAGATGCATTTATACGGAGACTTGATTACACACAGGTGGATTTATCATCACCATTTATCGTCATTAGTCATTTAGGTCAACATTGGATCATTCAGAGATCCTCACTGAACTTCTGGAGAGAGTTTGCTGCACTGAAAGTAAAGGGGCTGAATAATTTTGCACGCCCAATTTTTCAGTTTTTTATTTGTTAAAAAAGTTTGAAATATCCAATAAATTTCGTTCCACTTCATGATTGTGTCCCACTTGTTGTTGATTCTTCACAAAAAATTACAGTTTTATATCTTTATGTTTGAAGCCTGAAATGTGGCAAAAGGTTGCAAAGTTCAAGGGGGCCGAATACTTTCGAGAGGCACTGTACAGAGCAAATCATGCATGTGAATACTAGCGATGTGCCAAGGGTTTGTGAGCGCAAGGAACACCACAGAATGATAAACTTACTTTCAAGGTTTATAAATCAGATTCCCCAACATGTTGCCCCGATGCGTTAAGTGGTGACTGCTTTATTAACAAACTTTACCTTGACATTATCAGCAGTATTCACACATGATCAAGGACTTGAACAATTCATCAAATTGTGAGGTGTTTTGTACTATACATACAGAACATTAATAATATATATTTTTTTATTATTATAATTCATTTCAATTGAAGGGAATGGGAACTACATGGACCATGATGATGATAATGATGATGATAATGTTGATAATGATGATAATGCTGATGATGATTGTTGTTGGTGTTGTTATTGTTATTATTATACCAATTAAATATAGAAAACATGAAGAAATTACTGCTACTTAACACTGTTTTGACATGTGCCAATAATAAATGCACACTTCCAAAAATCTTATTAGGGGATTTTAGATCTATCACTGTATTGCAATAAACTGACTTTAATAAATGAACGGGAGAGAAGTGACATTTGAATATTATGTGTATTGACTGGCGAGTGAGAGCCAATAGGAAGAGTGTAAGAAGTGAGAAGGTGGATAATCAGCTACACTGCATTTACGCCCGCTCTTTACAAGTATTTCATAACGAATTAATTTCCTTTGGCTGTAATTACTCACCTTCCTGGCTTCTTGCATCCTGCTGAGCTGCACAGAGATCTGAGAGAAGGGCGGTCTCTCGTACGGCCGGTCCCTCCAGCACTGTCTCATCATCTCATAACTATAAATGCACAGATATTTTGAGCATCAAATTGAAAAAAAAAAAAAAAATCACTAATGTTTACTGTTTACATTTACTTTGGCAAAAGTTAGAAAGCAGTCAAAACGGTCTGAGGCTCTGTTTAGTGATTAAGTTAAAGTATTTTACTCGTTAACATTGGGCGAGTAATGAATACTAGTACTGTTACTTCAAAATAAAATTACTCAAATAGAAGTACACAGTAGTGGTTTTCAGGGAGTTAAAGTTAAATTGCTGAAGTAACTGTCTGAGCGTAACATCTGATTTATAATTTCAAGTTAATTTTCAAGGAATAGACAAAAATTGGAGAAAAACACATGTTCAAATCATTAAATCTTGTCAACATAAAGCTTACAGCAGGAAAACAACCAAAACATTTACTGTACTGTTACACTGTCAAATAAATTGCCCAAGTAAAAGTAAAAGCATGGTGTCTCTAAAACGAGACGAAAAGTACAATGTCTTTAAAACATAACGCAAGAAAACAAGAAAGCCAATAGTAATCCTCCATGTTTGAGCAACTTACATTTCGTCATCACAGTTTTTGGGTTGCTCCATTCTGTATCCTTGTGGCAGTTTCTCATAAAGTTCAGCACAAGTCATGCCACAATATGGTGTGCCACCTGAAAAGAATTCCCCAAAAGTAGAACATTCAGAAAGTTCATTTCAGAAAAAAAGGCAAAAATATACTGTTAAACTGCAGCACTTACCTAAGCTTACTATTTCCCAAAGAAGCACACCAAATGACCAGCTGGAAAAACAACAGGGGCAAACATTTTTGAATAAAAGCAGATACTGTTCATGTTTTATGTGAGTAATAAGAAAAAAAGACTACATACTGTGACACATATTATAGAGATCATGTAAAGCTATTGCATGTTAAACATATATCATGAATCTTTATGTTTCTGGTGCTGTTGCAAGCTTAATACATATTTATTCATTCATTATTATTTTTGTTGTTGTATATTTCTGCAGTCAATAGCTTCTTTCAAGAACAAAAAAAGAAAATTCGTACTTTATTCTGTATTAAATGATCACAATGTATATTTACCATAACTTATTTCCACAGACAGGCACAATAAATGCTCAATCATCACCACAATGATAAGCAGCTTGCCTCTGATAAGCAGAAGTCTAATCTTTATGTGGTAGATCTGTGGACCACACCAACATTGCACTGTTCCGTTCCTCTGGGTTTGTTTGTCTCACTCGCTCAAGTCCTTTGTCTGAGATCTGATATCTGTCTGCCACTATTGTTTACGACTCTGGGCCCCCTTTCGCCCTCTTCCGTTAGTTGTCCTTACTTGTACTTGTGTATAAATAGGTTCTGGTTGGCAATCTGTAACGTCTCACTGCACTCTGCTGCTACTCACCTCAACAGAGATACAGGTTCATCTGTTGTTTTTGATTAGTTTTGTTTAAATGGGACAAATTATCCAAAATCAACTTTAATGAGCGTTAGGAACCTGTTTGTTTTAGAGCTGCACGATGTGGGAAAAATATCGAATTGCGTTTTTAATTGCGATTAGATTAGCGATTTGTGTTTTAATAATAACATTCTGTTCAGTTTGTATTTGAAAAGACTGCTATGAATCTGTGAATTGACAAGCTAATAAAAAACCTTTCAGAACATGTAAACAACAGCGTTAGCAGTTTTTATGCAGAATAAAACAAGATATGTTTTGGAAGAAATTATTGCAGACTTTGTAATTTGCTAATTGCCTCCATTAAAATTGTGATTAAATTAAATTGCGAGTAATCTTGCAGCCCTAGTTTGTATCTTCATTTTAAGTTGACACAGAGTTGTACTTAGATCTTTCCCTTTCCTTGCGGTATACAGTAAAAGACAACAGCTGCAACTGTATCTTTTAACTTATTTCGCTAATTTTGTCTTTTGCAAAACTGTTCCCTTGATCAAGAAATTATAGACTACTTTTATCATTTTCAGAGCCTTGTCCTGGCATCACTTTTATTTAAAGCGTACATTATTCTATCAAGCTCACAGTTTTGGCAATTAACCCTTTTTTGTCCAATCCAAATGTAAATACATGGGGAATAAAATCTCACAAGATCATTCTCCATGCATGCACACAAATTCATCTCACGAGATCTTGTCCCATCTCTAAGAATTTGGGATGTTTAAAAGTTACATACACATCACTCTTGGTTGTGTACACGCTGTAGTTTAAAGACTCAATGGCCATCCAGCGCACAGGAAGTCGACCCTGAAGACAAAAACAAAACACAATGTAATGCTGATTCAAAACAAGAGCCCAACCCCCAAAAAAGATTTATTTCTACCCATTTCAGAATTTGAAATATGAGTCTGAAGTCCAAACAAAGGCATGTACATGTATTTTTTTACTGCCCTCTAGTGGAAAAACGTAACAATCTCATTCAACTACTTTAAATGGTAAACCTTTCTTAAACATTGCAAAACAATTAAAACGAGTGTGGAGGTATAAAGTTGCAATTACCTATAAAACTCAAATTAGAGAAGTAACATGAAGTAGAAAAATGACTACTTTAAATCTAAAATGCCAAAGTCACCTAGTTCCACTTACCATTGTTTTCTTAACATAAACTTCCTCTCCTCGTGACAAGCCAAAGTCTGCAATTTTGGCTACGAGGTTATCTCCAACCAGAACATTTCTAGCAGCTAAATCTCTGTGAATGAACTGGAATGAAAAGTAAAACGATAACACAATAAAGCTGAAAATATTGGGTCACTTTTGTATGATTTTCTTGCATGTGCTGTACCTGTTTGTCGCTGAGATAGTGCATCCCGTTTGCCACATCGACGGCGAACTGCAGCAGCTGTTGTGAGGTGAGAGTGGAGGCAGTGCCATGTTCCTTTGCAAAGGCAGGGTCGGTCTCCAGGACTCGGCTCTTCCTCAGGAAATCCAGCAAGTTTCCGTAGGGAGCGTATTCAATGGCAATGTACAGGTAGCCTACGAAAATATGGTATCACAACCACTTAACTTAATTTGCCTTAACAAAGCATAAAAAAAAGACTTAAACTATATGTTCGTTGTGAATTATTAAGCATGATTACGGCTTAGTAACTACTTAATTAAGGTTAAGGTTAAGAATTAGGGTTAAGGTGTATTAATGAAGTTGTTACTAAGCCTAAATCATTCACTATGAAAAGTCTTTTGTTCATGCTTTATTAAGGAAGGAATTTGTTTACTTATTATAAACCGTTAACGAAAATACAGTGGTTAAGGTTATGGAGGCATGAGATTGACTTATGGGGTGATCTTATTACTTTCTGAACAATAGCTTTGGTACAAGGCAGCAGAGAGTTTGTGCCTGTGCCTTTCAGTGAAGAGGTTGTGGGTTTTTATAAGTTTTGTTTAAGACATTGGTGTTTCAGTGCAACAATGTGAATATACAAGGCCTTACCAGGCACAAGGAGGGGCCAAAAAGTTCATTTGGTGGGGATTGCTGAGTATTACTTTAGGTTGGTGTATAATACAAGCATGAGTGGGTTGATGTTTTATTTTTTGGGAAACTAAGGATGCACGATTTTGAATTTGAAAAAAAAGAAAGAAAAGAAGGAGATTGTGGTTAGATTTTGTTTAAAAAGTAAGATTCTGTGCTCCTTTCAAACACATCCAGGAGCTTTTGAGAACGTTTAACGTTTGAGAAAAGACTCAAACTTGAACTGCATTTCAGAACAGGTGTGTTGAGGTCTTAAGTTATGGAAATTATTGTCATTACAGTTGTTTCAGACAACCAGATAAAAAGAACATAAAAAATAAATGGCTGTGGCATGAATAATCTAAGAATAAAATCCTACTTACTGTTAAACAACAAGAAGAGGGAAAAATAGTTTTACTCTGAAATTTGAATTTGTTTAGCATGGACTTGTGAACTCAATCACAATTTAAGACATAATTTGCAAATCTAATCACAATTAGAAAATTAGACATGTTTTCCCAAAACCATGCAGCTTTAGAAAGAGTACATGCTTGAAAATAATGGATCAAATCCTAAACTCATCCAGGAATGCTAAACAAAGGTCCAGTGTAGTTTATTCAGAAAACATGGCCGTTCCTACAAAAACGTCTTTGTCTTCACTCCAACGTTTAAACAACATGCCGTTCAAAGCTGTGTTTTATGTTCTTTTGTGTCTTCTGTGATTTTCCAAAACCACACAATGGTAGCAATGAAAGTTGTCAGTATAAAACAAAAACAGAGCCAAGACAGAGACTTTGCTGGATGTTTATTTTTAAGGTCTATTTGGGTTTGTTATGTTTTCATTGTTGTAATTTCCATAATTAAATCCAATCTCAGATGTCCCTAATCCCCAATCAAACAATACCAACTTGATTAAAACTACGTAAAACAGGAAATTTAATCCTCAATGTTAACAAGTGGTTATGTGGAAACCTGATTTAAATTCATGAAGACATACCACAACAGCAGGGACCAATCAAACGACTAATAACTAGCAGACAGGGACTATTTACTCTGGACTTCTGTGGGGGATCTCCATTTACAAATGAGATGAGAGCAATAGTTCAGGATCTTAAAATCTCCGCAAACAAAGATGGAAGAAGCGCTCCAAATCTTTAAAAGGGGCTGGCGGCGAAGTGCTGATATTAAATTAATAAAAATTCCAATACATCAACTCATGTTAATAGGTTGTGTTTACATTTTTACGTTTAGAGGGCCTGTTGCATATCCAGGGGGTCCATGTTTCATGCTGTTTGTCTGTGTATTTTTCATAGAGTTACACACTCTATGAAAAATGCACTGTTTTTTAAGGAAATATTTAAAGGTCCCATAACATGCAAAATTGACTTTTCAGAAGTTTTAACCTTCCTACAGTGCTATTTGGGCCTCGTATGTTGTGCCCAAAGTGGTTTTTTGATTGATTCCCGCATGTTTTCGCTAGAGAACTGTCTTTTTTGTCCCCCTCGGCTGAGCAGGCAGACGGGGCGCATCCCATGGGTGTCTCGGCTTCCCATGGATGACGCGTGTTTAAGCCACGCCTCCGGGAAGCGCAGCCGCAGAATAAAAACAGCTAATGCTAATGCTACACAGTAATTACACGATGGATACGACAGATCGAAGAGTTAGCTTGTTAAACTCCAGGTCAGATCCAGGACGTAGGACTCAGCACGACGCACCGTCAGGACGGATAAAATGTTTATTCCCGTGTTTGTGTATCGCTGTTTACCGGAGCACACGGCGCATGTGCACTATCTCCGCTCTAGGCTTCGGCACGAGTTGGGCGGGGGAGGCAGCCTGCTCTCGGTTCGGGGGGGTCAGATCTCGGAGTGAGCCGTTTGCTTTTGCAAGGAGGGGGGCCAGTCCAAGAGATGGGTGTTTTTTGGAAACTGTTATGTTATGGATATTGCACAACGCAAAATTTTATCAACAAAGCCCTTAGAATAGACTGTGTAAAGGGCAAAATAGCAGAATATGGGACCTTTAAACAGAAAAGCAACAAATGTAGTTATTTGTTAAGACAGCTCCACAAACTTGTCATATTAAGGCTTAAAGTCCTTTGAACTGACAACAATCAAGTCTTTCTGAAGCTATTGTGAAAAATGTATTTTACTCATGTTTATTTAGATTTTATTATATTTATACTGATAGAGAAGATGTTGGACATTGTGTCCTTTGTGTAATTATAGATGTATTAACTGTAAACCAGCTCTATGATCAGACAGATACACATTCCCATTATTCAACGATTTACCAGACGCTGACATGCTATGAGTGAGTGATAAGATACCAAAGGGTACATGAAAGGTATCTTTTTAGTCAACTGCCATATTGCTACCCGCTATACCCATGGAGCGTTACTTCAAATAAGTGTGACTTTACTACTGTCACAACTAGTTCCGCAGCTTCATTTCAGTTCCATTTATTTTCAGATCACCATTAGTGTCCATTAGTGTTTATACGGACAAACTAGTGACATCGTGAAAGACCAGATACATAAATCAAACCCAAATAGGCACTAAACCTGGAACTCAACCAAAACTAGAACATGACAAACATGACAAAACCAAGTCTACTTCAGGACAAAACCGGGATCAAATCAGAGCCAAACCAGGACCAAAACCAAAACCAAACCAAGTGTGAACTCTTGGTGACATAATAATAAATAAAACACTGACTGACTGTTGTCAGTGGCCACTAGGTGTCACTGATCCCTCACCTCTGTTCTCGCAGGCTCCGATCAGGTTGATGATATTGGGATGCTGCCCCAGTTTACACAGCACCTCCAGCTCGCCTGCAAAGTCTCTGTGGTCATTCTCTGTTGCGTATTCTGAGGAAAACCATCAGCACAAACCACATCATTAAAGGAGAGCTAGTGCATGCAGCAACTCAGCAGTTCACTTCTTTAGACATGAAGATTTGATCATACAAGAAACTATGTGCAAGACTGAGAGTACAGATGAATAGAGATGGACAATATTGACAAAGATAATTATATTTCTATAGTGAATTGTCCATCAAACAATAATCAAATCTCATTTATGTAAACCGAAATGTGCTTGAATGTGTGGCTCGTAATTAGCAGTTGAAATATGTCCACAAGGTAGTTGCATCTCCAGAATTATTATCTTTAAAAAGAACCTAAGTTTGTGGACATATAAAAAGACAAAAGTTAATGTTTAAATGTCATAGCTGGGGTTCAAGTATCGCACTGAAACAAAATGGACTGTTACATTTACCACAAAAAGTCACTTGCAAAATAAGCTTTCAAAGATTACAATCAAACGTTATTTCATTTATAACCAGAGCTTTACCCCAGAATTGTACCTTTTAGCATCTTTATAGCCGCACTCATCTTGTTGCCGTCTTTCTTGATCATGGCTTTGATGACCTAGTAATGAAATCTCTATTAGATTAAATGTAGATCATTGAAAACAAGAGGAAACAAACAATATTCAAAACCAACCTGTCCAAAGTTTCCCTCTCCGATAACATCTTCAAATTTAATATCCTCCCACTCCAGGATGGGGTACGTCAGGGGCTCAGGGGTGGGCTTTGGTCTTCGAGTGAGGGTCAGAGTCCCAGAGTTGAACTGCAGAATAGTCTCCTCTCCCTGGAGAAACAAAAACGGGACTTTTATTATGAAAGAAAATACTATAAAACTTAAAACACTGAGCATGACAGTACATGAAGAAATGTAACATTTGGGACATGATGAAGTTAAAGAACGACCTCCGACAAAACATTGGTCAAAAGTATAATCCTCAAACAAATGTAAGAGCTTAGACCATCAGCTAGCATTAGTGTTTCTAGTATTAGCTCTTCCAATATGATTTCCTATTTTTTTTTTTTTTTTTTTTTGCAGTCCATCTTTTGAAAATACTAGATTCTGTGCATTATTGAATTAATGTTTTGTTATATACATACAATTGTTCTTACTTGAGGTTTAGTTTCCCAAACACTTGTTTACTCTTACTTGTGGCATTTTTTGGACACTACTTTGTACCTCTATTTCAGTTACATTATTTTCTAAAGAAATTATACTCTTACATAAGTAATGTTTTTAGGATACTCTACCAACCTCTGCCCTTCTAACCTATACAACAGAAATAAAATGATGCATTGTATTCACTCACTCACGTCCCCCACCCAACCCAAAGTTGCTTAATCATTTTATCATCATTTACCATTTATCATTTACTTAGATACGGCCTAATGTGTAATACAGTACTTTTTGCACACTCACTGATCCAGACTGGTAGGTGAAAGTGCGTCGTCGGTTGAGCAGAGTTTTTCGGATGAAGAACAGAGCCAGCAGCACCAGCAGAATGGTCACAAAGGTCACGGTCACTGAGCCCACGATGGCCACCAGGAGCTGGTAATTGTCCCCCAGAGGCTTCCCCGCCACGCCCTGAGTGGTCGGGGTCAGGCTCTCAACGCCTGTGCATTGCATCAGGAAGAACGGAAAATGGAAAAGTCAGTTACAAGACAAGACTGTCGGGGATGAAAATGAAAGCTTTGTAATTAAGCAATTGTCTGTGTTTTATTTAATGTTACTTATATATTGTTATTTTTAATGGTTTATCTATGGTTTATTTGCCTTTTATACTAATTTAACTTTTTTTTTAGGACTAATAAGATCAAATTGAGCACTTAAACTTTTTTGTGTGTCTCTGTTTAGCACTAATAAACTTTTTTTATTAAAGCAGGTTGTATTTGGATTTAAAATGAGTATTGTATAAATATATATATATATATATATATATATACATATATATATATGTATATATATATATATATATATATATGTATATATATATATATATATATATATATATATATATATATATATATATATATATGTATGTATGTATATATATATATATATATGTATATGTGTGATCTTAACATTTCACAAAAAAAAGTGAGCAATGAGTTAAAATAAGAGTGACACTAAAAGAATAATGAAAAACAAGCAATAAACTATTTAAAAAAAAAAATCACAATTGTTTTAATAAGACTAAATAAAACTGAAAATTGTGATCAATAAATAAATTGTAATAATAATACATTTTTTAGTTGCATCTCCCAGCCGTTATAAAGTGTCGTGCCAAAGTACAGCATGCACTAGACTGGAACCACTGCTTTTTCATTAAACTTATGCCAAAAATCATAGAAGTTTTTAAAGCTTGCTTGAAGCTCACTGACAAATCAATCAAACTAAAGCCACAGGCGAAGTGTTTTCCCATGGATGCAAAAGCAGAATCCAGTATTAGCATTTTTTGTTTTTACAGTTCTTACCATCTCCTTGAGTCATGGCTTGGACAAACTTGCTCCACTCTCCCGGGACTTTGGAGAAAGCCCTGACCCTGAACTGGTAAAGTGTGCTGCCGTTGAGTGCCGTCACGTCTTTGGTGGTCTTGTTCCCGTCGTCCGTGTCCACCCAGGGGTGCGGACTCCCCTGGCCCACCGGCTGGTACTCGATCACATACTTGATGATGCCTCCGTTGGGGTCCTCAGGGGGCTGCCACTTCACCTGCACGGCTGATATAGACAGGGGCAGCGCTTGGACGTTTCGTGGCGAGGACGGACCTGGGAGCAAAAGAGAAAAAACACTATTAATAATGCAAAAGTGTGGTTTAAATATTAACATCCAAAGTTCATCGCAGCAAGTGGGCAAAGAGAGAGTCAGCAGGTTACTTTGACCATCGGTTGCTTTGATGTATTATATATTAAGTAGTTCTTGTATACGTATTTTTCCCTCATCATTTGCCTCTAAGCATACAGTCCAAGGCAGGGCAATTATTCAAGTAAATTCAATTGAACAGTGTTATATATAATTGGTAAGTTAGTTGTAAAATCAAAGTTAATTATGATACAAACAAGTATCCTCCTGACTTTGCAGAGCAGACAGGAGTGAATAAAGTGACTTCAGTATGGAATGGATTGAGGAAGATAAAAGTTAGGCCTAAAGAGAGAAACACTATAAAATCTATTTGAACTGAATTGAAAAAGAAATGAAAACAAATATTGAATCTAACAATTGGTAAAGTAAAACTATCTATTTGATTGTACATGAATTTTAATGATGGACGTTTACAATTGCTTTTATGTAAATGGTTACATATGATAAATAAAATGTTGATAAAAATTGCAATCATCCAAAATGTTGCCCATATCGCCCATCCCAAACGTAGTTTGTTTTATGCACCGTTTTTACATCCAGTATTTTTTTGTTTCATTTTAGTTTATATATATGGGACAATGCATATTGACCGACACAAAAGAGGAAAGATGCTAGTGCCAGATCATAGCAGCTGTAGTCCCTGGACAAGTTGATGTAGAAATGGTGTATAAGTTTATTAATACAATCATTCACCCAGTCATCCAAAACTTGTCCCTCACACATCCAAACATCATTTTAGGTGGGGTATCCAACTTTTCCCCCCCTTATAATCAGTAAATCATGTTTCCACTCCAGAAAGTGTATTATAAAAGCAGAACTTTGTTAAAAAAAAATCAGACTACATCTAATTTTATCTTTTCACATTTTGTAAGAGCCATGTGACACTTTGAGATGAGAGCTGTTGGCTGTGCAGGGAGAATAACTCTTCACTTCACTCTTCGCGTCACTTTTGTGTCTGACAAAACTACTCTAAAACTCTGCTAGTAGACAAAAAAAAAATCAATGCCTGTGAAAACTATTGATGAGCCAAAGGATTTATGAGAGCTAGCAATGAGTCATAAAGGTTTAAATACCTACTTCCTTATTTCACTGTAGATAATTGATCATTTACCCTGGCTGAAGAGACGGAAGTGGTACGGCTTGGACGGCGGGCCCTGGCTGCTGCAGTTGATGAGGCGCACCACGACGCTGTAGTCCTGCTGGTAGCGCAGGTTGTGGAACTTGGTGGACAGCACGTTGAGCAGAGTGGTCTCCTCCTGCAGTTTGTCGCTGTAGGGCGGAGGGCCAAACAGCTGCACCAAAAAGCCGCTGGCTGTAGCCGCGGTAACGCCAGTGTTTCCGGGGAGACGCCAGTGCACAGTCACATTACGACCCTCCGCTGAGTTGGTGTCAATTTCTGGCTGAATTGTGGGCTCTACGGCAAGAGAACAGGGTCAGCTCACCTGGACTACACCTGTAAGACCAGCTCCTCATGTGTCTGCTCCGTGTGTTGTTTGGATTTATTACTTTAACAACGACAAGGGACATTAACAGTGGTGGAAAGCAACAAGTACAACAACTACTGTCCTTAAGTAAATGCTTTAGTCATCTGTACTTCACTGAAGACATTTTACCGAGGATATTTTTTTATTTTTACTTCATTTGGGAGCAGGTATCTGTATTTTTAACTCCGCTACGTTTTTAAATTGGACTGAAAATAGATAGTATTTTTTAAATGGTTTGAGGTTTTAATTTTAGTGCATTTATGTTGACATCCTCCTGGGGTCAGGTTTTGAGTTCAAACCCCCTGCTTTGAGCAAACAACTCATATACATACAATTTATTACAAACAATTGAAAATCTGATTCAAATAGCTATTTCTGACAAAAGATCAGCACAATTTCTATAAGAATAACTGCATTTAATACTTAAAGAGTTTTGAGAACCATTAGTACATTCTTAAATTAGTTTTTACTTTTACTTGAGTAATTTTTACACATGCATTTGTACTTTTACTTTAGTAACAACATTGAGTACTTCTTCCACCACTAGAAATGAACAAAGTCTAATTTCAGGCAATGTGTGGTTGTAGAGGGCATGGTCTGGTGTGGATGCAAACTCTGACTCAATGGGAAACGCAAGATTTTCCTTCTTTTCAGGCGTTTCCTGGTGAATTGTGTGTATTTTAAGCACATCTAATTCAAGTCGAGTCACAATTGAGTCTTAAAGGTTGTTGATGTGGCATTTGCTCAGAAAAGTAAACTGATTGTTCTGTAGATGTTAAAATACAGCAGGCGGTGCTTGCATGGCAGTAGCATTTAGCCCACAGCTATCAATAAAATTCTTGGATATTTATACAAATTTGAGCCATTGGACGACTTTATCCGTCTCCATGTCTTTGTGTCTGCATTTGGCACAGTATCAGTCCAAAAATCTGTGTTTGCTCTTGTAGATGTTGAACTGGGATAGAGCTTTCTACATTGAAATGAATGGATCGCTTTCCCCACAGAGGTCCGTGGTGGAGGAGGACTTTATTACTCTCTCTTCATCTGCAACACTTAATATCTTTAACCTTAAAAGCTGTTGATCTAAATATTGTAAGCACTGTGCATTTAATGACATGAAATAAAGAGAAAAAGAAAAGGAATAGAAAATAAAAAGAAAAAGAAAAACATTGCAAATATCTGTCTTTTCATTTAAGTATTTCTTACACCAAAATGATGCCAGATAAACTGTCTACACATGAACAGACTGTGCTAAAAATACATTGTGTATCAACTGTATTTCTATTTAAATAATTTCTAAGACTATAGACAGCCTTTCATTCATGGTCAGTATTGAGTAATTGTAAAATGTCTTGCACTTACCAGGACAGTCTGTCTCCATGATGGCCTCCGGACCCAGGGCCCCCTCGCCCCCCTCTCCAGGTCGACTCAGCTGCACTCGGACACGATATGGTGTGGTGGGCTCCAGGTTCATCAGGTTCATCGGTTCTTTGTCACTGTACACTGCAAAGAGACAATAATGCACACAACATTACAAACATCAACCATTCTAACTAGTGCTAAATAATGGTACTAAAACACTTCAATGACTAAATACATTTTATTAACTGAAAGTATGCAGCTGTTTGTCTTTTCTATGTTCTTTTAATTGTTCTAGATGGACTTCTTTGTGTCTGAAAAACAAATATTTAAGGATGGAGAATATTTGTGGTTGTGGTGGCATGATTTATTGAACTGTTTCTTCTGGGATCATTTCAGACTCACCAACTTCTGTTTTTTATTAGTTAAGGAATTATTTCTTGCCACATTGTTATATCGCTGTTGAGTAATGAAGCAGTTGTATTAAAAAAATGTCGTTTAGGGGGGAATACCACAAGTTGAATGTCATTTTAGGATGACAACACACAATAGTTACAGTAATCATACTTTTCTAATAGGCCTTACTCTTCCCTTGAGGATCTAATTCTTAAATGTGAGTGTTTTAATAATTACTTATGATAATGTTTTGAAGTCGGTAACAATAATTTCACATGAGTATTTCTGGCTGCTCAGTCCATGTGCTCTAGAAATACAATATGACTTCTTACCAATAATGGAGGACCAGGAGTCTCCGTTCTCCACAGGTTTGTACAGAAGTCTAATGGACACGATGGGTCCGTCTCCTCTGTACGAGTCCACAGGCATCACCAGCAGCTGCTTACTCCACCTCTTCAACAGTTTGGGAGCTGTTATGGCCACCGGGGGCTCTGTGGAGCAGCAGGAAATCAATCAAGATTCATGAGACAATGAAGAGACACTGCAAGTAATGTTTGTTGAAAATAAGGCTTTCTATGTGTAAAAATTATAGAGATAATAAATAAAAAATAAATAAATTGCTCATTGAGAGGAGAAAGCATGATGGTAAAACAGCCTTTGAAGTTATAATGTCCCATATAAATGGATCTAAGTGGGTTCAGAAAAATACTAGAACATTCCAGGTGAAAGCTTTTGTTACATGAGCAAACTGACCCAAAAACGAGTGAACGAGTTTAGCGTCTCACCTTTAGCATTTAACATAAAAGTAAAAGACAAATAGATAAACAGAATAAAGGATGTTATATTTTAGTATTCATAGGTGTACCTTTGATAGTGAGATTGAACTTGCGAGAGTCATGTCCTCCTTTAGTGGACACTTTGCACTCCCATTCTCCGGCCTGGTCAGCTTTAACTCGAGGGATCTCGAACAAAGCCGTGCTCTTCTTTGAGTCCTGAATGGTGTGATTGGCCTGAAAAACAAGTACAAATGCACTGAATTACGTTTGCAATTGTGTTTTTGCTACTTGGATTCATGGTCTGTTCATGTGATCTCATTAAGATTAACCAGATTTGTTAAATTAGCGAGGAAATAGCAGAGAAAGGAGAACAACAGAAAGTGAGTGTCCCATTTAAAAGAACATGCTCACTGTAGACTGATATGGCCTTATCTTCACAGACCATTGTGTTGTTGACTTCCTCTGAGCTTGATTAACATAACAAGGCACAGAAACTCTAAGATGTTTTGAATTTAGCTAAACTTATAGGATTGTAGAAAAGTAATCTATTTCTACCCTGCATTTTGAGGGTATTTTTACAGGTGAACTCCATACCTTGATGAGCGTGCTGTCTAGTTTCCGTAGCTCAAAACTGTCGTGAATGGGCAGAGGGTTTCCTGTGGCCGTGCACTTAATCTTCGGACTGGAGTTCAGATTCCACTCTAAATTAGTGTTTAAGTCCAAGATTTGTGGAACTCGGTCTGAAAAGGGAAAGATTTATTAAAGCAAGAATGAAAGTTGAAAGCCATGTAAATACACTGCAAGCATTGTTCCACAGTATGACATTAAACTTATTCATTTAGCAGTTATTAAATTAGATTTTATTAGGGTTGTCAAAGGTACTAACTTGAAAATGAAACAATGAAACAATGAAACTAACTTCAAACAAAAACTGAAAATGAACAAATAAATAAGTACATCACATGAAATAAATTACATGAATATGGTGTCATGTAATCCCTCATTTGTCCAGGGGTGGTCCATGGTGGAAAAGGTTTCAAAGGTAGTTGTCTGGACACGGTTTTAGAAATCGAGAGGTTTCAATTTCTTCCAACGGTAATTTTCAAATTGATGGTTCATAGACATAATGGACACGAATAGGACAAAAAATGACCTTTCCTAAGCTTCATCAGAACTGGTGTAAGACAACATGGCAACATACACTGGTACTGGTGTTGAAAATCACCCAAGCCCTGACTAAAAAGAGACCGAAAAAAAAAACAATCCCAATACATTTGAAATCGGTAAAAAATCGAGTTTGAAATGTTATTTTTTTTATTGCTAAAAGAATACTATAAAAACATGCATTTTTATTGGGGTCGCCTCTACAGATCTAACAGTAACTTCACCTAGAGGCATCACCTGCTAGTTTAATGCCATATTGTGGAGTATTGTTGACAAGGCAATAACATCTGCATGGACACAATGATGTTGTGCACTTATAAGCCTGTTCCTTCCTTAGGATTCTCACCAGACTTGTCGCAGTGCTCTCCCCTCCAGCCTAACGGACACTGACATCCACCAAAGCGATGACAAACTCCTCCGTTCTGACAGCGGCAGTGCAGCTTACAGTCCGGTCCATACATATCATTATGACAAGCTGACAACGACAAAACATTTAAGTTACATAGACTTTCTGTATTCCCTCCACACTGCTGACAGATTGGGGTGATTGTTGCCTTTTACCCTGTTCACAGTGTTTCCCAAACCAGCCGCTGGCGCAGGAGCAGCCGTACGGGTCGGGCAGGCAGAAGCGCAGTCCTTTACAGTTGTGGTCTGAGCCGCACGACTCCTGGCAGTTTTGACCAAACATTCCTTCTCTGCAGGCTGGGATCAAACGCACAAAGACAAACTTACACAGATGTTTGTTTCAGTGATTTGTCATGTCAGGCTTCCAAATGCCACAGAAATATCAGACAAAGATATTCTCAAAGCAGGGATAAAAAAAACAAACCTATTTCACAATGCATCCCCATGAATCCTGGAGGGCAGATACAGTCTCCATCGACATCGTGACACACTCCAGCGTTCAGACACTCGGGGCACTGCCGGTCACAGTCTGAGCCCCACTTGTCTTTGGGGCAGTCTGAAAGAAGTATATTATGTTAAAGGTGCATTATGTGGAGGGTAAGTCTGCTTTTCTCTATGGCAGGGCTGGGCCATATGACAAAAATATACATATTTTACTTATCAATCATTCACAAGTTTCCAATTTGTAATAATAATATGTAATTTGTAATAAACAATACAGCCTTTTAATCACTCAAAACCTCATGTTTTTACTGACAGAGGATTGGCTGTGGAGCTTTCGATTAAAGACTCAAGCTGATCAATGACGATTAGAAAAAACTGAAACTGGATTAAAATTTGATTAATTGCACAGCCCTACTCCATAGAGATGTTATTGGTTTGCCTAGAATGTTCCACAGTATGGCATTAAACGTGTCTATATCCATGGATAGGTTAGATCTGTGGACGGGCAAACTCACTCACAATAAGAATGCATGTTTACAAGGCATTTGGGCCATTCTAAACGTCAGTAATGAAATAACTGCAACACAAAAAAGTTTAATAACCTACTGTAGAACATTCAGACCAAAGCAACAACATCTCCATGGAGACAAACAAATCATGGTTCCTGAACCAGAAAATTGATATAGTGCACTTTTGAAGAAAATGTTTTTTTGTCTGTTATGTAGTTATAAATATATTACACTAGTGGATCATTATTTTATGCTTTGGACATTTTAAAATCTCAACATTGATCTAAAACAACTATGTGACGCTGCTAAATCTTTCATGTATAACGGAGCACCCAACACCAAGTTAAGAGCACTGGGTGTGTATCAGGGGTCGGTGAAAACGAGGATTGTTTATTGGAGCGATAATGTCTTGAATGCAGGAGATTAAAGATTACTCAAACATGCATGAATCACAATTGCTAATATGGTTGGTGACAGCTCTTAAATGTTGTTTAATGCATAATATGTCTGATTTATATAAACACGGATATTGAATAAAGTGAGTGAATATGATATAGTATAATATGTAGTAGTGACTAACCTCTGACAATAAGCCTCATCCACGCTCCATTCACTGGACTGTCACCCACAAAGCTGGCACTGTAGATGCCCTGGTTGGCAAAAGTGGCATTTTCCACAGTGAGGACAGCAGTGCTATTGACCACCTCGTTCGAGTGAGTCATGTAATAGTAATTTCCTGTATCCGGAAATTAAAAAACTGACAGTGAAACATACTTTGGCAGTTAATTAAATACATAAATATGAAGTACTACATACCATTGTACTTCCATGTCACGTCTCTCTTTTGTGTGCTGAGGAGCTGCATGCTTATGTTGGCTGTTTCCCCTTTATTTATCGTCAAGGTGAGTTGAGCCGGGAGAAAACTGGCTGTGATACCAAAGAGAGAGAAAATTGGCAAAACAATTGGTTACGATTTCCCCCCAAAGCCCAGTGATACAAAGTCATTTCTTAGATATGAGTTTGTCAATGTCTGTATTATAGATTCTCAAGGTATAAGGTTTCTTTTTTTTAAACACCCACTGGTGAATTTGTTTGCAGAAGAAATCAGAGCAGTCCAATGACATTAAAACTAAGAAAACACAAATTGCAGAAATACATCAGGTACAGGCTCTAATAGTCAAAGTCTGCTATAGTCCTCATTCAGTACAAAACTTGCTGCATAAAGGACAAATATTATGCATTATCGGCTTTCAAACATGCTCTTAAGTACCTCTGCTTTGGCATCTCATGTTTTAGGACTTGAAAAATGTACACAAAAAGCACACATGACTTCATATCAGTCAGGCGTTTCCCGTGTCACGAATTGAGTTAGAACTACTGTCTGCAGAGGGAATTACACCTAGGGAGATAAACAAACCGACTCGCTAATGCAGGCACACGGTTGACGGCAAAAATATCTGACGATGATTTATGGGCTTAAAAACAGCACAGGATCTCTATGACGTAACAAAACTGGAAAATTTGGAACAGAGCATTTATTTGATTAATCCTGTTAAGTAAGTCTCTCCCCTCTGAGCATCAGAAAACAATGTGTCCTTTGAAAGCGGGATTCCACCTGGTCAGAACTCCTGGTCAGCGTTCCTACTGCTGGAGGTACATACTGTCCCTGTACCGTTTGGATTTCCCCCGATGGACAACAGCGTCGCCCAGAGTGATGATTCTTTTTCCTTTTAACAATTTAACTTTAATTCATAATGTGTTCTCATCTTTAGTCACTTGTCTGTCGTGATCAGCTAAACACAGCCTGCTGTCTATGCATTTCCTCCAACTCTTTCCACTCTCCTTTTAACACACGTAGGATTGTAGTCGACTGAAGAAATTCCTCGTCGACTTGGCTGATTAGTCGACTAAAAACGGATGGCAAATATCAAAACTGTGAAGTATCTCCGTGTTACTGACTCAAACTGCACTGAAAAGAGCTGTACTAGTTAATGTAAAAACACCTACTGACACAGAAAAGTCTGAGGAAATAGTGACTTTTTATGTTATGTTAGATTTATGCTATAACTCTAAATCTTCAGCTAACTCACTCCATATCTCGTTTTTGACACATAATTTAATAATTAGTAGGGCTGTCATGACAGAATATGATAGAAAAAACAATATATTTAGGGCTCAATATTTATCGTGTGGATGTTTGTATGCACTTTGGGAAACTTTTTCTTTGTGTTTTGATACGTTTGAATCATAAAGAGTGAAATAAGTTACGTTTCGACCCATTATTGGCACCAGCAAACTAAAAAGGTGTTTCTTTCTGCTATTTATTTATTGTAGCTCATGATGTTAACTACATTTCACATTTAGAATGACTTTGAATGGGATTATCCAGCTTTAGGGTTACTGTGCCAGTGTCAATTAGTTTCAATATTATCATTTATCGTGATGTTTTTTGACTTACTATATATTGCACTTCAGATTTTTGTATCTTGACTAAAACACCATCACCAAATAATCGACTAAACGACTAAAGGATTGCAGCCCTAAACACATGCCCCTTCTTCTAGACAAACTTTACTGAAAGGAAATAACTCTTTTGTCCGATCTCCACAAATAAACCAGACTATCAACCACCTTCTTTTTAAAAAATTGTTCATTCTCTCATTTTGTCTGTGAAATAACTGATGCATCAATCAACTATTACCGCTCTCATTTGCGTATTAATCTCTAATCACCTCTTTTTACAAGCTTTTTATTAAAAAATGGATGGATAATATTTGACGTAGAACTGTTTTCTGCAGCACTAACCGCTGTTGAAGTTGCTGATCATGGTGACTTTCTCCGGGGGCATTCCTTGGTGCGTGGATTCACAGTAGAAGATGCCGATGTTCTCCAGCTCCTTGAAGTCCCGGGCGACCACCTCCTTGTGCCTCGGCTTCGCCACTACGAAGTTCTTGAGGGGGAATTTGAAGATGTGGTTGTCCCGGCGGATATCCAGCGCACTGTGCACTTGGCCGCGCTCTCCGTTGATGCAGGACATGGAGAAGTGTGTGATGCTGAGCGCTTCGGCTGTGGAGGTCATGGTCAGGTCCAGGACGGCGTCTGTGGGACAGGCAAGTGAGAAAGAAATGATGAACAAATGTAGTTATAACCAAAGATATCCAAGTGGGGCACATTGACAAATACTGATATTGTTTCGGGGGTTTCTGTCATCATTTCAATACGATATTCAGACAATATCATCACAATGCTTCAGAAATGTGCTAAACTGTGTCTGTAAATGTCTTGTTTGAGGTTCAAGTCAAACACAAAACATGAATGAACCATGAAATTAACAATAAAACCGCAAAATATCACTTTATACTCGTTTGGAGAGGGCACTAGATGTTTCAGTCTCTTTTTTTGTTGTTGCAATTATAGACGAATATCCTAATTTTTGCATATAACCAAAACAACAATTGTGATATCATTCATTTATCTCCCACCACAAGAAACTGGACTCTTTACCACTACTTTAAGAATTATGGATTGGTAAATGCTTAGCCAGCCATAAGGAACTTCAATTCTAACTTTGAAATGACAATACATCAATGTCATTTCAATTCCTCGTTTAGAAATATGATATCAATTATCCGTTCAGGAAAAAAACAGACTAAAGTGAGAGATAATGAGGTAAAAATGTTGGAATGTATACTTTTACCACTGCAAGCTCTTCTGCAAACAACAACTCTGCTAATTGCAATCACTTTTACAATTATTGCTAATTGGCTACATAACTGTTTGTGCATAATTACCACAAACATAGGTCTAAATAAAGAAAGAAACAAAGAAAACAAATCAGGATGTTGATGTCATAAGAGCAATTTCTTATCAAACAACATGTGCAGTCACAGCCTCTGACAAGTGTATTGCCCTGAACATTTGCAGAATTTGGCAAAAAAGAAATCTTCTACTTCAAAGCTGACATTGAACTCGGCCTGTCTGTTTCATATAGAAGTGAAGTGGTATTCGCTGCAGGTGGACTGGAGCCCCGCCACTCTCAATAAACACAATCAGACTCGTCCTTGAGCAATGCTTTAGCCTCGTTTTACGACATGATGTTAAGTTGGAAATGAAATGGACTTTTCATTTCTCTGTCATCGCCGTAGCAAATATTTGGCACACATGTTTCTATGTCAATAATGTTACTTAGAAGGCTATAGCATGATGGATTGGTTCTTAGGACACTGTCTGAGACCATAGAAAAGCTGAGTACAACAAAACTCCTATCGTGAGTAGCTCATCCTTCCCTGTCCTGTTATGTAGCCTCTGATCCGCGGAACAATGGGAGGAAACGTGGATGAGCTCCTGTTCCCAAAGGATCTGCTCCACTGGAGGTCGTGAGGACTTTAACAAGAAAACACCATATACACAAGTATAGATATTCGCTTCAAATTAATAATGAGTCTGTGGGCTACCCGTAACTCCAAAGGTTTGTGAAATAGCTTAGAAACAATATAAAAACATTTGGAAATTAAAATATAAAAAGACATGGGTTTCTACCTGTCAACTCCACAAAGCACAGTAAACTCAGCCAAAACATCCTCATGAACCCCATAATCCACTTTGTCTCCAAAACCAAATCTGACAATCCAGAGTGTTTCAACGTGGTGGCAGCATCCAGAGCGGCGACGCGGCGTCACGACCGGTGACGCGCTTTTTGGCGCATAACTTTGCTTTTCCAAAGTCCGGTCGAAGCGTTAAGTTTCCCCGCTAAAAAGTCCAATGATATCGCGGTGATAGTAGTTCTCCAGAGCCTTCAGGGTAAAGACAGCGCAGGGCTGAAGGTAAAGCTTGGCTCTGGGTGGGAAAGGAAGGAAGAGCGTCAGTGGAGCGGGAGCAGACTGCTGGCGCTCACACCTCCTCCACTTCTGACTTTCATGACTTTATACTCTGCCCATATATCTGTTCATCATAATATGGCGATGCAATGTTCATGAAGTGGCAACGTTTAGGTCAATCTTATGTTGGCTCTTTCCTGTTGCATATCGCACTGTGATATGAGTCTTTATTCATCGGTTTATTTTTATTTTTGGCTGTTACAAGTCAAACAGCAGACAGCATTGACAGTAAAGAATAAAACAATAAATAAAACATTATGGAAGCAAAGCCAGTTTTGACAAGCCAATCAAAGTTGACCACAATATACCGAATCAGCATACTGGAAACAAAAGACATATAGAACAGTACACATATAAATATTCTCAATGTTCTATACAATCATCCAGGAATATTCCATTGTTTTAAAGATAGACCACTGTCTGATCAGATCCTTGTCATGTCTTGCCAAAGGCAACAGTTTGTTCTTCCACTGGAGTACACTTGCCTCATACAGCAGCTCCTTCTTGAGTGACCTGCTAATCACTGGGCTTCAGGAAATGATGAACAATATGCTTGTTGTGTCTATTCTCATAATCTTTTATAAGTGCTCAATCGTCTCTCGTTTAGTGCAGAAAGCTTCGGGCTTTATTTGATGCTTTTCCCTGTGGCTCGACACAATCGACTTGGAGTTGAGTCAACTCCTTATTGTTTAAGATTTCCTGTTTTCCTTTTCAGAACATCTCATGCTTGTTCAGCCTGCATTGGCGAAGGAAAACAATAGACAGTAATGCAAAAGCTGCACAGAAGTAGTAAATAACTCAGTCTTGTTAACATGAGAGATTGATTTGAACCTTGCATGATTTGATGTGAATTTTTTTTTTTTATTTAACTGAACAGAAAATGTGTATTTTGACTTGCAGAGAAAGCTGCAGACTCTTGGTCATACATTTTATAATGCAACAAATAACTTCACGTTGGTAATGAATCAAGTCACCACAGATACATTTTTGAGGGTTGCCCCAGCAAATCACTTTCTCTTTTACAGATGCCTTTTTGAATGTAACTCCAAAATCACTGGGGGCTTGCCAGGGCAAAATTAAAATGCAATCTCTCCAATATGTGCACAGTAAATCTGAGCTTAAAGTGATGATGATGCCATAACATTATATGTTTACGTCCCTGTGCACTCATATGTTCAATATAATACATACACTACATATTGTGTCTAACCAAACCCATGTTTCCTTTTCAACTTATTTTAAACAAGAGACTCTGGCACCCACAGCTTCCTCAGATCTGTTCTGTGCCCTGCTGTCAAATGCTACGTCAACATCGAACTTCCATTTCCCCCTGGACACTCTTCTCAGACACCCAATCAACAATCATTCTCTATTGTCACTCGATGCACAAGTTTTTCACAGAATGTTGGAAGCTGCTCAAGAGATGACTGGAAAACGCATCAATAAACACCACTCAGACAGACATGCTCTAATAATTGAAAGATTTGTGTAATGTTGATATAGGGAAAGCCTCGGGGAGCGTCCAAAGATGCTATTGTCTGTCTGGGTGCATTGAAGCAGCCGGGAGCCAGAGCAGAGTGCCAACACGAGAGGCAGAGTACAAGTCTTGTAGCAGCAGAACAGTACAGTACAGTATGTGGTAAAGGAAATGTGTCTGCTCGTGTAGACCTCAGGGTGAGAGGGTGGGGGGCTTAATGTGCTTGTCAGACATAAACCATTGTGTCCATTAGTCTTTGTTGTCCTACAGTCATTACCACTGTGCACCTTCTGAGACTGCCCGCCGCCTCCTTTAAAGTTTACAGACACGCAACTGTGAAACGGCACCATGCTCTGTGCATTTGGAAGCATGAGTATAACAGAATGATATATTAAGTATTGATTAGACTCAGCGTTCAACCAGTGTGTGGCCGGAGAGCACTAGTGAGCTTTCAGGGATTGCTAGTTCTGCCTAATGCACATTTTGTAGTGTTCATACTTCTGCACTAGAAAAGACAGAAAAACTCCTACCTACAGTCACTAAATTCTAATAGACAGACATACAGATATTCTTCTTTTTTTGTCATTTGATGACGGGGATGTAACGATATCCAAATCTCTCAGAACAAAATTGTCACAATGCATCTTTCTAAGCTAACATCAATGTAAATATGCCTTTTTTCCTTTACAAGCCTTATCCAAAGTCACATTCTACTGCGTGCTAAATAATCAGAATCAAAATCAACTTGCTTCTGCAGTTAAGGTCCAATGGATATGTATTATGACAATAATAATAGTAAAGTAAAAATAAAGATCAAATAAGGGCATGCAAAATAAAATATCTGTAGAATAAAAGTTGAATACATTATAAATACAGCAACAGCGAGATCAGAACAATAGTACAAACTTGCAGTAACAAGAGGTCTTCATGTTGTCTGCACTGTAATGGAGCAAAGGATCATGGTCTATGTGGTTCCCACTGTTTCTTTAGCTGTTCCTGTAACAAAACAATGTTTAAGCAAAGGAGCTTGTTACTACTGTGAAATCTCTGATGAGACAATGGTATCAGGTGCAAAAAAAATCACATAAATAAAAGAAAATTGCAGCACTCCTGAATAGTTTTAGAATGGTCTTGCTCCATATCAGAACTTGAACAAGATCCCATGGTAATTTTATAGAAACTACTTTTAATTTTGGATTAATTGGAAATTACATTATATTGTTCTCCAAAAATATGTGTGGTATCAAAATTGGTATTGGACCATTCCCTTAGTATTGAAACCGTGTTTTAAGTGTTTAATTACATCACTATGACAACACTAATTGTCCCTGCTTCAGTACAAAGAATAAACAGTGAACCAAATAATGCCTAAAAAGATGACTCAATAAAGTGTACTGCTAAACACTTATTTATAGTGAACTTTTAAGCCTCAATGAAAAAATTCCAAAGATTTTTTGTAGTTCTCTACATGGTCCAGATTGGTATAAATTATATTTAATTATTAATTTAATTTGTTTAGCCCAATATCAACAGCATTTGCCTCACAGGGCTTCACTAAAATAGTTCATTTGATCAAACTGGCAGTCAGTTATATAGACTCTGTGGGCTAAATCTATTTTGATAACATTTGACAGTATGTTAAATATGTCTACAACTGACACTTGTAATAATACACAGTGCTTTTGTAACCAAATTTATAACCATCTTATCAATAAGGGTGTTAAGTAAGAATCTGAATAATTATTACATTTTCCACATTACAGGCTTTTAGTTGCTGCACATGAATCACAGAACTCTTTTAAACATGAATATATTTATGTCTAAAACAATATCTTGGGCTTGTCCGTTTTTAGACTCCATGATTTAAAACACACCCATAATTTAACTCTTTCTTTCATAATATACAACCTGAAACTCAAACATGGCCAGAGCTGGGGCAGTGTTAGCTCAAGGAAATGCCATGTAAATTGTGTCAAGTGGAGCATGTACCGCGGCTCGCTCCCGACGTGTTTTAGTGGTCTCTGACATTTTGTTGTGGTTTTCGGCGGAGAAGGTGCCGATGACCACCCCGGGCTGGTGTGGAAGTGAGACAGGACGGGGCGATGGCAAAGGGGGGAGTCCTTTGTGAGAAAGTTTGTATTAAATTCCCATTTCCCCTCATTGTACAGGGCAGGACTTGCTTGGCTCCACATGCACTGATCCTGCTGGGCCCTGCATGCTCCAAGTTTGGGCAGGGTTGTCAATCACACCTCTGCAGCTTTGAAATCAATCTCACATGTAGCATTTTACGGCTCTGGCTGACCTCCGTCTAACCTGCTTTAATTATGAGGCCATTAGAAATCATACAATAAAGTAATATGATTGTTTGCACACTGTGTGAAAGTATCTTGAGTGATTGCAGTGTTGAATGATTACATCAGCATCTGAAGAAGTGGCGTTTTAAAAGTCTCTCTCACAAAGTCGGATTTCCCTTCTGATAAAGTGAGCCAATATTGTTTCAATAGACCCACTAATGGTGTGGAATGGGAAAAAATGATTGCATTACATTACATATAGATTGGGTTTCCAGCAGTGATAAACTTGCTTCTCTCTTTTGACAATTTGCATGAAAGAAATTGAATGTCTAGTTTTGAAAGGATACAACGATCTGCTTTAAGTGTATGATGGGAGAGTGACAGGTTGTAAGGTTGTTTCAGTCAACTTTTTAGGGTGACCATCTGTCCCTATTTTGGTCTATTTTGGTTTAGTTTAGTTTATTTCACAGTTGCATAGCATTAATCAAAGAAAATATTGAGCTCCCACAACTATTTCCATCTGCTGTTCCCAAGACATAAGCACAAGATAATGTAACGTCTATACAGAAATAGTAAATTGTTTTCCTTCACAACCATTTCCTTGTTCACTTTTTTATCATCGCTTTATCATAGTGCCACGAGAACTCAATAGTGAGATTTAAATACCAAACATGATCAATTAAATATTACTCTTAAAAAAATAAATCACTTGTTGGATGCACTGGCTTTTTAGGTTGTATGATGTTAAGCTACTGCTTTCCCGATCTCTCTTTGCATGTTACAGTTGATAAAACAGGAAATAATAGCATAATAAATATTTCTATTATCTCTAAACTTAATTCCATTATATCCGTTCCATTGTGTCCCACCAAACTCCACACCCCACCTTTACAGCAATTTAAGGTCGTCACCCAATGTCCTGCTATTGGTGCAATCAAGCAAGCCCATCATTCATGTGTTAGGTGTTTAGATTGCAATTTGTCCTTGTTCAGCTGCATGCAACTCTGCAAAGACAGACCTTCTCTTTGTTTGGAATAGATGTCTATAGTTTATTGCCAAGACAAAAGAGACACTCGATATTCCATACTTCCTGTCACTTCCATTGCATACTGTAAGCTTATAGTGACAATGGTTGCATGGACTGAAAGCTGTAATAACAAAAAAATTCCCTTGACAAATGGGAATATATCCACAGTCAGCTTTAGCATGTGGATGGACCACTGATAAGACAAGATAAGGAGCGGAGATGGTATTTTCCATAGGCTAAAGACGACATGGACTCAAACTAGGAACTGTCAAATCCAAATGTAATAGTAAATCAGTAAAGAAGAAGAAGAAAGAGCTGCAAGTACTCGTTGGTTGACTGAGCATTGGTGGTCCACTCCTGCTTCACTTCACTGTAGGAAAAATCTGTTCTAAAGCTATACACATAATCTAAAATTCATGTAAATACAAGCGATGTCCCAAAGGGTTTGTGAGAGCAACAGGAATTATTACATTTGAATAACTACTTCATCCTTTCGCTGTCTGAAAATCAGGTGATGCAGCTTTGAGCTTTCGTAATTATGTTGATTTTTTTTCTCCAACACCCTCAAAGTGTATTAAAATCTTGTGCACTATTTACTTCTTGCTGATGGTAGAGCCTTGGGGCGTACTGACAGAAACATGGCTGCTAAACTGTGTGGAAACTGTAACGGGGTAAACATTTCAACAGAATTTATGTCATGCATATTAAAAAACATGTAACTCTAAAGTGGATTTCAGTAAGAAGAAAATAGGTTGGTTTTCATTGCTATTGTTTGTGAGACTGTAAGCTTATATGTAAATGAAATCTCAGATACGTTTTGGTTTAGGTTGAATTGCCTAAATTGATGCAAGTTTTATGAGATCGTATTTCTTTCTTACGTTGTGTTCAAATTTCATCACCGCTTTTTCAAAAACTAAGTGATGCGACAACTTCAGAAACATCACTTCTCCTCAGTTACAGTGACATTTCAACATCCACTTCACACCATCGTAACATCGTATTCCCTAACTCTTCCTGTCTGCTCTTATGTTCCGCACTGGAAACATGAAAACATTCGGATCTAATCTCTCGGTGACCTCTTATAGCCGAGGGGTCCTATGGGTGCTGGGACAGGGCCGATGGGTGACACGGGTCCATCAGCACATTGCACCCTGGCATGACCCTAACGGCTTACTGTAAACATAGGCAGAATGTAGGAAGTTGGTTTGATTCCCTTTGGTGACCCCAGACAGGTAGATCCAGAACAGAATGAACTCAGACGTGCACCTCATTAACTGTGTTTTGGAAAGTCTCTGTATCGGAAAGGCTAATCATAACAGCATTAGTGAGCCTAAAACTGCACAATGGAGCTGTTTCATGAAGGATACAACAGGGAGAAAGTCTGTAGACAAATAATGTTCCATAAAAAACAAATGTTGCATATATAGTTTATAGAAAATGATACCCAGACAGTCTTGAAACGTTGTAGATACTCATTTAAACAAGTACCGATTCAAAAAATGACAGAAAAAGTACAAAATTGGACCTTTCCTGAAAGATTTTTGATGGATCAAGATTTGTATAATACCACATGATAATATTTAAGAAACTATAATTATTTTGCGATGAAAATTACATTATATTGTCTCACATGCTCATGCTTTTCATTGTGGTTTCAAAAAAATCTGTATTGATCGAGCTTTATCCTTTGTGTCAAAATCAAGTTTAAAATGTTAGTATTGTGTGTATTTTCTGGCCTGAGCAATAAACTTAACAAGATTCATAAAATAGAGGGTAAATACTAAAACAAAGCCATCATGCAAACATGCCATGTGCAGTACACACAAGTGTGGTGGGCGATATTGACAAAAATGAATATGTTTTTTTAGAGTATCCTGATCATAATATTCAGACGAAGCTATGTCAATCCAACAAAGATGTGTTAAAACGTGTCTTTAAACATATTAGTTGAGATTTAATGATCAGACAAATGTGAAATGTCTGTAAAATGAATCACAGAAGTGCAGAAATGTCACTGTACATATGTGGAAGTTTACAACACAACTTCTTTTTTTTTTTAGCTTTTTATCAGCTCTTTTTGTAACAGTTTTTACTATGAAACTACGATATACTTGATATTCAAATTTTGCATTTCTTCAAAACTGCATTCACAATATTACCAACATTTCCATATATTTCCCACCTCTGCGTACAATAATACATGTCAATCTAATTTGTATGTGTTTATTATATTTGTCATGAATATAATCTATTATAATAACACAGGTTTTGGCCAGAACAAGTTTGTGTTCCCAACTTTCTTTCTGCCTCAGTCCCAAAATATTTGTGCCGCTGCCATGACATTTAAAATGCAACGCTGCTGATAATGTTACATATTCTTCCATCACTTTAAGATACAGTATAATGTGTATCTGTTACTTACAGTGTCCTGAATTCTAGGATTAAACCAATAACTATAGATAACTGATGACTAATAATAACAGACAGAGTGTTTCTGAGCAATTACATTAGATAGAACAGGGCTTCAAAGTGTCTTGCATAAGAAGACTGAAAAAACGAACAAAAAAACAACACTATATGAAGGAAATCGTGGAAAAGGAGAGGCGCTATGCTTCATTCGACATGCTCTTCAGTACCAGGCATTTTTAGAGGAAACCGACTACAACACTCTGGGAATGTGGTGTTGAAAGGCATAAAAAATACCAAAAAAAAGAAAAAGAAAAAAAGAAATCCGAAGTGTTCACTGCACCTCCACACCTTTGAGTCAGAGAGGGTTAGCCTGAGATAATATATTAGTAAGATTTGAAGTATGCAGCGGCGGTGAGGGGGAGAGTCAGGGAGAGAGATGGATGAGCTGCTGCAGTGTCCACACAACCTCAGCTCCAGGAAGAGACACTGCTGCGCGGCCCTGATATGTGCGAGACGGAAGTGTTTGGAGCGCCTGGACAGGACTGGGCTCGCGGGCAGGAAAAGGCCTGTGGAGGAGGAGGGAGGAGGAGGGGTGAGGAGGGGGGTGCTGGGGGTCCCATCAACACATGCTCACAAAGCTCAGCAGGATAGAGTTTTAGTTCCCATGAGTAAAAAAAACTGGGATGTGGAAGTGTAACAGCGGTGAAGTATGCAGGACTGTGGAATACTGTGAGCAAGGACCAGGAGGGGTTTGACTGAATTAGCATTAGTCTGCATTGATTACAACTCCTCTCTTTAAAAGTGCTCCGTTACAGAATCAGAAAACCTTTTATTCATCCCTAAGGGGAAATTCTTTACATTTACAACACTGTGAATAATAATCATGCGTTGGATTTATGTAGCGTCTTTCAAGACTCCACAAAGGGCTTTACAGTGAAATATTCTATAACTCCACACTCTACACTCCACACGCTACTCCTGCAGCCACATCTGTCCTGGGGCAGACTGACAGAAGCAACCGTGTCAATCTGCACCATCACCACTCACACACGAGATTCATACTAGGCAATGTGGGTGAGGTGTCTTGCCTATGGACACAATGACGGTATCCACTAGAGCCACAGCCGCCCTGTGGCACCTGGAGGTCTCCCATCCAGGCACTAACCAGGCACCATCTTGCTTAGATCTGAGGACATCGGGCACGAGCAGGCATGGACACATTACAAGAGTAAATAATTTGTCCTTCCTCCGTTATTGTTAAATTAAATTAATAATCATGTGCTACTTACAAACAGTTTTGTAACTCTTACAAATACTCTTACTTTAGTCATTTCTTGGACCACTACATTGTACTTTTACACGAGTAACATTATTTTGAAGTCTAACCTTTTGAATTTGTAACTGAGTACAATTTCAAGCAAAAACCGTTAATCAGTCGCTTCTATTAAAGTGTAGTTTATTTCTACAGGAATCATGTAATATTATACCCTAAACTTGACTGTTTACCGTGTGATAATGCATGTGTCAAGTAACAATAATCATAGCTAAAACACAGAAATGAAATAACCTTAACCCTGACCCTAACCAACGTATTCCTCCACATCATTTGAAGAAGACCATCTTGTAAGGCTTCACAGAATCGATAAGCATCCAAATATTTCGAAACGTGTCTCTTATTCACACCACACCCTGCATGATGTTTCCTCCCTGGACACTTCAGTATTTCCAATATTATGACTGATACCAGAACAGACACTATCCAATAACCTGTCTGTTTATATTTGAAATAAAAGTACACAGAGAGCAGAAAAATGTGCATGTGGGTGTAGGCCTTGTTGTTTGATAAGAAGTGTGCTTGTTTATTTGCAGGTTATAGCTGTTGTATCTGATCATTATGATACGGTTAACTTTAGTGTCTCTGTGGAGAAAACTGCCCTCTGCATTTGATCCATAAATGCCACAGACCCATCTCTAGATCTTGAGCTAGTCTTGATCAGGACTACAGTAGCTGGAGGATTTTCTCTGTATCTTCTTGTATCATCTCAAATATTACAACATTTTAAGCACTTTTGGCCATTCAAACGATTTATTGTGTGTGTTGTTGTATCTATTTTTCAGTATTTTGAAGATTTTCTAGTATCCTGTAAAGCATTTTGGTCTTCTCTTAGTTGCTGTAAAGTGCTTTATAGATAAATGTTGATTGACGGATTGATAAAATATGGTATTATGTGTCAAATTTCAATTGCTATGACAAAAGTCCACATTTTACGTTATTTTGAAACTCAACAATAGGTTGCGTTCATGTTCTTGAATTGGCTTTTGTCAGAATTCCCGATGGAGGACAGGGGCTTTAATAACTCTGCAGAAGATTCACTGTTTTTGACAGAAATATCTAAACAGAAAATACACATATGTTGAACTTTATGATTATTTGTTTGGCTCCACAAAGTTACCATATTAAATCATAGCTTATTCCCTTTCAATAGATAACAATTCTTTGATATTGATGAATGGCACAACTTTCTGAAGCTATCGTGAACAAAATAATGTAACTTTTTTGCATTCATGGTGACAGAGAAGACATTGAAGTTTGTGTTTGTTTTGTTTCATGTAATCTGATAGATTTTTCATCTTCATGAATGTGGTTTAGTAGCTTTTAAATTTTGTTGACACAGAAATTCTTGTTACATGAAGTAGAGAAGCTTCGCCTGCAGAAAATGGCCGAGTTACAATTGAAACAAACCTATTTTCATCTTGCATAAAGTGTGTCTCCAAACCATTACATTCTGTTCAGTGGGAGCGCTCTTTACCTCAGCCAGAGACTCTTATAGTCCATAAAGCGAGATGAAACTTCACCAAACTGTGCAGAGAAACTGGGTCACCACAGCTGGAGAGCAGAAGTTCTGGTGGAGAAAAAGAGAGCGGAGATAGACTTTAATTTTATTTGATATCTTTAAACATGCATAACTACAGAATATTAATAAAATTCCACAAAAACAGAGCAAAATCATATCTTTTTGGGTCGTTTAATCACTTGTGTACTTTCAAAATTGAAGCAGTAAAAAACAAACTTAGTATATTTTTGTATTTTGTGAGGCATGTGGCTTTGTTCCTGGTATTATGGAGCAGAACATGTTTTTATCAATCACACCACGTTTGTAATTGATTGGAGCTGTAACTTTAATCACCAAAATACAATTAATTGCACACCACTAACAAAAGCAATATTGAAAATGAAATGCATCCTGAAATCCAGTGACAGTTTGATAGATTAAAACCAGATGTGCAGAATGGCGTGCTCCGTGACCCGCTCAGATTTCCAGATGTGGATCCTCAAAAATGTTTCACCTTGTAAAATAAATTAATTCTTCTTGCAGACCTCCACAATGGCAGCTGGGACTCCGCACTGTCCCTGGTGTCGCCGGCTGATGGTGCTTTATAAATGTGTTTGTGAAAATGTCCTTCCTGAGCCATTGTGTTGTACAGTGCTGCACGTGTTGTTATTTCCCCCAGCTCTTAAAAGGACTTTCCACGGCCTTCCCATCTTCCTACAGAAAGTGTCCTGACCTTTGACCTCACCGCTGTGCTGAGGAGACAAACTGTAAACAAAAAAGAGGGAAAAGCCCCGCAGGTCAAAATATGGGCGAAAGAGCAGGTGATAACCCTGACATAAATGTTTTTAATTAATGAAGCTGCCAGGGCCGGCCCGTGGCATAAACAAACTGAGTGATTGTTTAGGGCCACAACCATAAGTGGGGGCATATGCTCTGGTGGCTGTGTCCAGACCAGATAGAGAGAGAGAGTTGGGGCAGATAAACTCAATCTGGGACTGACGTAAAAACGAAAACACTCAATGTACAGTAATAAATTATTAGCCTATAATATTTTGTGCGCCCTATTCAAATAATGACTGAAAATATTACAGCTAAAAAGTATCATAACGCTGAAAAAATACGTGCAATTTATTCACATGTTTGTGTCACTTTGTCCAATTCTGATTTTTAAACAGTGTTTGTCAAATGGTGGGCCACAAACAAAATCTTCAGAAATTTGTTCTCAATTTGTATGCTTATGGGGAGAAAAAAAAATTACATCAAGGGAATTTCTGAAAAATTTGCTCTTACACACATTTCAAAAAACATTTGAAGAGTTCTTTTGCAAAAACAGATACAAAAATAAATCACTGAAAAATCAAAAAGTCATTGCAGTTTACTCTTTGTATGTTTTCAAAGGGAAAATGTATTTTACACCAATCAAAATATGATTTGATCCAAGTACGAAACAAAAAGAACACTGTTTTTTGACAGTCTGGACATATCTGCTTTTGCTATTGAACTCTTCATGTGTAGATGTATGTCTAAACGTAATGAGACACAGCCATTTAGCCCATATGTCTCTCGCCCACACAATGTCAAACTTCTTCATTGATACCACATGCATTAACCAAAAAAAAAGTTATGTTACAGAAAACTTTTTTTTTTCTCGCAAGGAAATCAAGAATTTTTGGGTTTCTAGAGTTTCAGGATTGTAATAAGAACCTTTGTCTACTCCACTCTCTACTACATTGAACAACTTTATGATTTTGGTATAAACATATTTGGTTACACTTTAATATAAAGCATAGAAACATTATATACAAGGCATTTAAAAGACATGTTTAAAAATAATTGACAAAGTTTAGGATCAGGGTTAGGGTTAATGATTGTTATTAGATAAATGCTTTGTATGCATGCCTTATTAAAAGTTATACTTTCTGCTTACAACTAGTGAGTTTGGTGACAGAGTGGCTTGTATTTTTACCTCACAGCACATCTTTCTCCCCATGTCTTGGTTAGTTTTCTCCGATCCCTCCAATTTCCGCTTTTACCAAAACTTCTAAAACATGAACAGAATAAATTAAATGCTCCAGCTAAGGTAGTTCTGACCAAGTCTTTAGCTCAAGATCTAAAGATGGGTCTCTTTATGACAGATGGCTCCAGATGCATTAAATGATGGGTCAATTGCAGAGGCTAAGTTTCCCTACGAGGGCAAAACCAATCTTTCCAATGTTCCTTTATTGTTCAACCCCTAAATCCTTACCACCTTTGAGTCCAAACTACACAAGGACAAACTGACACAAAATACACAATCGCTAACCAGCAGTAGGACTCAGTACAACTTGTTACATAAAAACGGATGTTACTCGGTCCTTTGTGGAGATCATTTCCTGTTAAAGTCCTGTGATCCACCTTGTACTTCTTTTATTAAATGCTGAATTATCATTTCACTGTCCTCCGCCCTGACCCTCCCATTCCCAGCAGAGTGCCAGGGCTGAGACTCAGATCTGTGCCGTCCTGTAGCGGCCCGTCCCACACAGGGATGGAGGGAGGACACTGCAGAGCTCAGGAAGTGGCCCTATTGTTTTCAGGGTCAGCGGGCTTTTCCTCTCAGAGTCCACACTGCTCCGCTCAGGCTGGACGTCTTGAGTAAACACTGGTCCTTGTCGCCACCAACTTCTGTTTTCCTATCACAAGGAAACTGGGTGAAAGAGTGGGCATGAGCAATAAAGCAAACGCTCAGGCTTTGATAAAATTGTCAAGACTATAAGACTATACTGAAATAATCAGAGTAAGCCTTGATGAAATATTAGGTATCAAGGGGATAAACAAACACTCACTCTGAACCTCAGGAAGTAGACCAATTGTAGTAGATTCTTTATTACCATTATGAGCTATAACTTTAAGGAGAGACACTACAGGCAAAACTATATATACACAGTATGTAATTTGTCCAATCTGCTCCTAAAGATTTTTTTCATTTAATCCACTTCATCCATTGTTTCTAATGGGACATTGTAATTTCAAAGGCCGTTTTCTCCAAATGCATTTTTCTCCCACAGAGACATAAAGATCGTCACTTAAAGTAGCACCGACAGACACCAAACTTTACAGTCTTCTACGTAAAAAGATTTTGACGGATCATACGGAGGGATTTGTTGATATCTAATTTCAAGCCTGATTTATTCAGGTTAGGAGTCTAAAAAATGAAGCGAAATTTTCCATCAGATCTAGTTTACTCAAAACTAAAAAGAAATCCAAAACCCCCTCTGTAACTTCTTTTGTTACTACGATGTATACAAAATGAACTGATAAATTTAAACCTGGTTATGTCCATTTTTCGGACGTAAACATCTCAAATATGTGCAAGTTTTTGCCATTTTTACACATAATATGCCCTTTTTCTGCATGAAAACATTACATAATGAAAAACTTCTAATAAATTTTTTTTTCCTTACATTTATGTGGCTCAACTACAGAAGAAGTCTCAAATGTATGACTTTAAATTTAAGATTTTTTTCCAATTCACCTTCAGCCTCTCGCCTCAAGAAGATTTCTATTTTTGAGGGCCTTGTTGGTGGAATGCACTTAACGAATGTACAGTAAGTACGGATTCTCATAAAAAATAGAACTAAAAAAAAACCCAATAACGTGGGGGAAGATCAGGGAAACCAATCAGCAAATTGTCAAAAATCAATCCCATGAAGCATGACCAGCATAGAACATTGTTGATTTATAGTAAAATTTAATAATTTTTTAATGTACTGACTTTTATTTAACCATGAAAAACCTCACCAAGCTAAGGAAAATATATGTTTTAATACTTTCTTGTATTTTTTTAGAAGCATATTTGTCAATACAACCCATAGTGAAAATTTCATAAAAATAATAACTACAATAACATAAACACGTACATACTCACACAATGTTATATAATAATGATAATACTAGAAAAGATATAACATTTAATGCAAAATAATAATAAGAAGAATAGATTAATAATATTTGCCTTATGAGCTGCACTTTTGTTTTTGTTTTTTTTACAATTATGGGATTTTTATATAGAATCACCTGCAGAGACTGACAGCAGGAGTTCTGTCTCTGTGTATACGATGCGACCCATATGTAAACACATTTGCATGTTTACCTCCTGGACTGGTCAGACTGGTCTCCTCGCCTCTCTATATTAGAAATACATGGTCATATTTTGGCTCTTCCTGTTTCGGCCTGCATTGCCTCAGCAGGTCTGTCCTCCTATTGGTCAGAAAAAAGGAACAGCAGGCAAATGAGGGCACACCTTGGTTACAGAGGTTACCCATTAACCCAGGAGAAGCAGTCCAACCCGGCCAACCTTTAGCTACTTTTCTACAAACACAGAGCACAGAATGGTGAAGGTGATTCGGTATGAGCGATGACACACGGGTAAGTCTACTAACAACACAAATGACTTGTTTATGACTTTTAAAATGAAAGAGTCTGAGGAATATATGTCACACAAAAGTTGAAAAATGTTGCGTTTGCTTTACCATACACAGCTAATATTGACATTTCAGTGAACGGATGCATTGTATATGACAAATCGAATGGTTGGTTATGTCCTACTTGAAGTAAAGTTGTAAAGTACAAATGTTTGCGTCAGATTTTTGCTGGAAAAGGCATTGACCCACCCTGCTTGCTTATGTAGGGCACTGGCTGTTTACATCCAAAACAAACTGCAAAAACAGAAGTCAATTTAAAGGTCAGGATGTCACACGATCTAATTTTAGTGTTGCGTTTATTGTGAGAGGAAACATCACAATTTTAGGACAATTCAAACAACAGTGAAATAATTTTTCCCACACATACAGTAACTATAGACCCTTTAAAATGTGTCGTCATCAAAATTCTGGAATGGAAGCGACTGGAGGCAAATCATTTTTCACTGATTATCTCACATTAGATCTAAATTCTGCTGGTTTTAAGTGTTTGTGTTGGGAAAAGAGCAACACATTTGAATTTCCAGAGCAGAAAGGTCAGTTAATTTGCTGCCCATGGACAAGCCTCTTGCCGTGAAATTGTAATTTAGCTTCAAAAGGATCTAATTTATGGAATAGTATCTAAAATATCTCTAGATAAAATGAAAAAATATTGTGGGCTCAACATTTCTGTGAGTGTTTTTCCAGTAAAACCTGCAAATTTGGATTGTCCCTTCATCAAAAATGCAAAGCGTTTATCATACTTTCCTAGAACATAATGTAAAATACAATAATCAAAGTGTTTAAAGCAGCTCTGATGTCACTCACATGTGTCTGAGTGCTTTACATTTTCCAAAATCACCAACATTTTTCATATTTTGTGATATTTTGAGGTTAAATCCCAGGTTCTCCAGTGAAATCACATTATGTTGCACTTGATTTTGCCTCCATTCTGAATTTAGAATGTTTTTGTTACAAACTTTTAAAGGGTCTATTGCTAAAGTATGTGACTATGTATGTATGTATGTATTTGAACGAAACTGTCTGAATGATACAGTTAATGTGTCATAAACACTTTTTTGGAGAATATATTTAATTGAAATTGCGTAATTGTGCATCTAAAACTGACAAAATTATATTGTAACTAATTAATGTTGAAATACCGTAGGGTTAGGTGTTATTTTAGATGTATATGCCAACAACAGATAATAGCAAGCTTAACCTGAAAAAGTATTAATAGGTGCATCTTTGGTCGGTTCATCCTCCGTGTCATCCTCTATTTGTCCTGTGCATATTGTAATTTTTTTGTCTTACACTGGCAAATAGTATAAGATCTAGTATAAGAACACACGGTATCATAAAGAAAGTACAATTATTTTGTGCTGAAAATGACAGTTTGTTGTCTAGGCCTGGCTGTCACGATCATTACTATATCGACTTATTGTTCAATATATGATAAAAAACAAAAAACAAAAACAAAAACAACAACAATACATTTGGGGCTCAAAATGTATCATGATGACGTTTTGTTTACACTTTGGGAAAGATTTTAATCAAAGACAGTAAAATAAGTAACTTTTATGAATTATTGGCAGCAACAAACTAAAAAAGTGTTTCATTCTGCTACGTATTTGTTAGCTCATGTTTTGAACAATATTTCACATTTAGAATGACTTTGTTTGGGATTATCCAGCTTTAGGGTTACTGTGTCAGTGGCATCAGGTAGTTTCAATATTGTCGCTTATTGTGATATTTTCTCTAACAATATATCACACTTCAAAATGTGTTATTGTGACAGCCAGGCCAACTGTTGTCTTATAAAAGAGTATTTTTATTATGATTGTGGCATTGAAATTCGAATTGAGCTTACTATCTTAGTATCAAAATCGTTTAAAATTTTAGTATTGTGACAACACTACAGCCAAATTCAAAATGGCAAACACAATTATATCTGAAGTTGTGTAAAGATTGAGGACAACACTAATACCACTAACAATACAGACTGTTAGATGTTGAAAAACCAACTCATGACAAACAGCAGAAACAAACAAAGAGTCCAAACTTAAACATTTTGCATCTAATTAGGTTAACTATAGTCTTTGTACATGCATAAAAAATAGAACATACAAATTCCCTGGATAGAGTTGCTTCTTCTGCGTCTTGCTGTTCAATTTTTCTTCCGGCATTCATACATTTACACTGCATATAGACGATACACAAAATAAACAACACTACATTTAAAAGCTCTTTGTTCAAGATAAAATGACCTTGCCTCAATTAAACAAACAGCAGTTTTATAACATAACTATCAGTCCTGAAATGTATAAACGAGACTAAACTTGGCAGTAGAAGGACGATGGAAAAAGCAGTATTTGTGCAGTACAGATTGTTCAAGTTCGTGACGACATAGATGTTTATTTGTACTAGATTGGGGTAAAGATTACTTTGACAAAATTGCAACGAAATACAGGTCTTGTTTTACGCAAGCACCACCTTTTTTTCCCCATCTTACAGTTAATTTACCTCCTCAAAGACAAGTTTTAAAGCTTTGGAGGAGACTAATTCTGATCCTTTATTCAGTTTGATGACAGAGGGAAGGTTCTACATAGCTCCTAGCCATCATTAGTGGATAAAAACTGACACCACATCAAAATTTATAGCGCTAGAACTTTGTAAATTAGATTCAAACTTTTTCTGTATGGAAATGTATGCAAATGCACTTGTAGGAATAGATGTTTTGCTGCTAGGCGTCTCCAGGATGGCCTCCAGTGTTGCTCCTGCTTGTATATTTTGTTCTGCCTTTGCCGCTGCTGTGAGGATAGAACAGGAAGAGATAAAGAGTCGCTGTGTTTACAGTCGCAGTACTTGTGAGTAGTAACAGAATGGCTGCAAAGGAAAGAGGAAAAGGGGCTAATGGTTGTAGCTAAACAGCAGGATCCCTGGAGCTGAGACATGCAACATTTGTCTGGAATAGTCAGTTTGTAGTACTGCATTTCAAAGTGTTTGTTACAGTTGTAAGATGTAAGAGGCAAATGTGAGTTATTCAAAACAACATAGTATTGGTTTATTGAAATTTAGTTTAAAAGGACAAATGTAATGCAAAATTTACTTTCTTTTATGACTTTCTTTTAACCATCCGTCGTCAGAAAACATACCTAGTTGTATTTAGCTTCATTCACGCTAGTTTGATTAATCCTGGTTAGAAAATATTTTCCCTTACAACCGGCAAAAACAATGAATTCCCTCAACGACTGACGTTTTTTTGATGTGTGACGTGGGTCCGAGAATCTTCCTCGCTATTTTTAAGTTGTCAGACTTGCTATGAGCATCTCTGCTGTTTAATCACGATCATTACAACAGCGTGACTGCTCAGTACCACGCAATGTGTTTTTCAAATTGTGTAATTGCCTCTGCAGCCAGAAGATGGAGCCACAGCTAAGTTACTCTGCATGGCTCTGGTGATAAAGTTACATTGTTCTTTATAAAAAACATTTTATTTTGAGTTCTGAAACATGAGATGTCAGTGTAAGGATACAATAAAATAACAATACAAATAATGCATAATATGTGTCCTTTAAAACAGCTTTGTCAGTACAATTAAATGTGCACAATGTAATGTTGTTGTCGAGGGTCTGCCACCTGTTTGTGTTCACGCTGAGGTGGGTAGAACTGTTACATTTAGTCGTACTTTTCTGGGTAGTTTTGACATCACTTTGCAAAATTTGGTTGATCTATCCACCTCTCAATGGAGATGGTATTGTTTTCCCTAGAATAATTCACAGTATGGTATAAAACTATACTATTTCCATGGCAAGCAAGGGACGCCAACAGACCACGTTAAATCAGATCTGTGCAAAGGCAACCCTGATGACAGTGAGATTACGTGTTTTTGCTTTTGATGTTCATTTTATAGTTACAAACAAACAGAACAAGACCAGAGAGTAATCAAAAAAGATCATTTTTCATCCTTTTTTTTTTGTTTTTTGTTATTGCATTTTTTACGGCGGCCAAAAGTACACTCCACAGGTATCATCAATCACCTCCATCAGAATCAAAATCAGATACAGATATGCAACCGACCTGCAGAAGATAGAGGTTCGAAATAAGAAAAATAAGACTAAACTTGTTCAAAATAACAAACAAAATTAAAAATCAGTATCTCAATAGAATAAATATATCTTGCTGGAGCCTTATATCCGAGACACACAGTTTTAAAGTCAAATGGAACATCAGTGTTTAAAGTGCGTATGACAGGTTTTTATGATTTCCTAATTTTGACTTTATTCAGTGTTAATACTTTGTGTAAATACAAATTATAGTTTTACACCAATCAGGTCGCTTTTTGTGGAGAAAAGTTGAAACATCTGTTGACAACTACAGGAAGTAAATAAACTGATAACATCACACTGGGGCAACAAAGGTTACGCGTAATTTACACAAAAGAAACTACTTTTTTGACCCTTTAAACTTTGATTCAACAAAATAAGTGTTCACGTGTGTTTTTCTTTGTCAAATGAACAAAATCTGTGACATTAGATGAGTTTTGGCCCAGTGTACCATGTGGTTGCTATGGTAATTTCCTAGCGTGATGTCATACTTTACAACCAGGAAGTAAAATTAAAAATCTAACATATAGCTAAACTGGGGTTAAATTTGTAAAGATTTCAGTAGAAATTTGAATATATTTATCTTAACTGCAATTTAGTTAAATGTGTATTTCAACCTGTCAGAGGCACTTTAAGATGGACTTCAGTGCCTCGTTCATCTCAGTCCAGTATTTGGACAGTCCCAAATAACATGATAGTGATGGGGCACTTCAACATCTCCAACAAACAATCCCTCCATGTCAATAATGTGCACTGGAGACTGCATTTTTATTTATTACTATAATCAAAACGCCTGTAATCGAGCGAAGCCAAACGCCATACACTGCATCATTCAAGGCAAAGCAATAATATCTTCATGGAGACAAGCTGGTGGCCATCAAAAACCATCAGAAATGCATAGTCATAGTGTCTTTAAATAATTACTAAAGCTTACTACAATACAATACAGAGAACAAAACTAATGAAAACCTGAAGGGCCTTTCTGAATGCATAAATAGCGTGAGATCCTCGTGGGTTTGCCATGTTTCTACCATCAATTCAAAACATGAACAATCCCTAGTCTTCCTGAACACTGTGCCATCAGATCAGCAGTGTCCCCAGCACTTCATTAAATACAGTATGCCTGACGCTCTTGAAAGATAGATCTGTGCAACAAAGACAACAAATACAATGCCACAGTCACAGTCACAAAGGAAAACTAAAATATGTCACTCGTTTCCTTTCAGAAAGTTAAAAGATGCCATTCTTTGGAGTTAATAATGAACCTTTCAGTAAACTGTAACCTTGTCAAGCAAATATGCAACCAACAAACTAATAACTAAGACATATCCTGCCAATGATTGCAACAGTAACAGTGCAAGATACACTGCACAAGCTTGACCAGAGTTATAATATTAATAATACGATACAGTGTTATATTTGACCACAGAACTTGTAACTGCTTCTAATGCAATGAAGATCGTAGTGTGTGACGGACTTCAGGCTCACGCAAACAACATTTGCGTAATCCTTGTATACAATAGTAATATTTGTATTCAGCACATGGTCATTTGCATTTTGTTAGTAAAAGGCAACTCAAACAGAAGTATGTTTGAATGAAGAACGTACAGCCCAACTAACACAAGACTGAAGCTAAAAGTCAGTATTGAACAACTAAGAGTAGTTGTACATTTGTATTCTTTTTTTGGTGATCTCATCAAATTTCAGCTGTAGAGGATTGAACAATTAATGAATTAGACTTATAAATGATTAATTAAATGTTTCATTCTACTCTTTATTTAAAACAGCTCATGATTTGTCACGTTATGGTTCATTTGGAAGAGAGTTTACTGGGAATTTCATGCTTTAAAGATATTGTGTCTGTGGTATAAAGTAGATTCAGTGTTATTGTTTATCGTGATATTTGTTGAAACAATATATATCTCTAAAATGTGTTATTGTGACAGGCCTGACTATGAATACAAAAAGTAATCAGTGAAAAAAGTAAGTAAGTAAAACTGGATTACAACGCCATCACATCTAGTACAACTATACTACAACTACTATACATAATAAACTATGTAGGTTTAGGCTTGTTTCACTCCATAATGGTTTAGTTAGTAACTGTATATGTTTAATATATGTCAGAACCTACAAAAGTGCAATACAATTTATTAAAAAAAAAAAAAAATCGACAAAATACACCTTGAGTCTGCTTGCCTGCTCATAAAAAAGTCACCGCACGCTACTGCAATACATTACAATTGAATAATATCAGCACTTCATTACTGCACTTGCCACTGCCACGGAGTAAAAGTCATAAATATTTCAATCTGAAATTCACACATCTAAATGTATATCTGATGTTAGAGTCAGACTTCAACCATAAGAGGTCTAATGTGTTCTGTGGAGTGCAAAAGAACATGGCTTAGATCAGAGTTACCAGTGCATCATGAGTTCTGAGAAATACAGACCCAGACTTTTGTGGTCTGAATACAATATAGAAATATCAGTGTGTAATACCCTTGTTTGGGATATTACACTTGACATCCAATGTATTCGGCCCGTAGGTTTGATTTGATGGGATGAGAGTGTGCATTTATATAAATAACAATCTCGTCTAAAAAGGTGTGCTTGTACCTATAGAAGAAATATGTGGCATGATTAGGACTTACAAATAGACTTGCAGTGTAATGTTTCAAATTAGGGTATAAAATGTTATTTCTGCACTTTTGGGGTTATTTTACGATTATGACATAAGTGCAATAGTTGAACCGTAACCACAGCATTTACAGACTGTTCACATTTCTGACGGACTGCCATAATATTGTGCAATAAGTCACAATAAACACGGCAATATTAATGTTTATCAGTATCACCCACTTCTAATAGTGATTGGTAAGTCTCCATGCTTGTAATAACTGGAACTGTATAGAGATCTGGTGAAATATTCCTGTTTGTGACATACTTTACAGTTTCCTTATGGGCCCTTGTCAGTTTTGTCACTTTGTACAGGCCTAAATAGTGATTCGTGATTTTAAAAGACAGTAACACAGTTTTTAGGTCGCCTGATTGTTCTTCTATTTGTGTGGCTGGATATTAAAATATTCATCCCCTGGCCCAAACAGATTTCAAAGCCACAAAACACAAGGGTGGTTGAAGTACTGTAGTCTAAGATCTAAAAAATGCTCTTTGATTTGAAAAGCTTTTGATCGACTACTTTAAGTTGTTAACTGTTTCTTTTCTCTTGTTGCTCTACAGCTCAGCAAGACAATTCTGGATCAGATTTCAGCTAATACATCAGATGGAAATGGCACTGGCCTTCAATGATTAATGAACCGAGGAGGAGTCGCGGCCACTCAACGTTGCCATCTAGTGGACATTTGAAGCACCAAGAGGAAACCCAGATCCTGCTCACTGTCTGTTTGCTCTAGACAAATTGGTTTCAGCACAAAAGGCAAAAGAGCATCTGGTTTCAGAAATCTGTGCTGTCTCAACGAGGGTGTTCTGAGATGGATAGTTACAAGAACGGTTTTGGACTGATATAACCTTTTTAGAAATGGTCATAAAAAAGCAATAGATAAAGCTGCACAAAATACGAAACACTGTCTGATGAAGTGACTCATGAGAGAGACTGGAAAAACAAAGTCAAATGGCAGAACCAACCGAGGCAACGCTCACAACAGCACTCAACATAACACTCAACTGTAAGTCCAGAAGGTCACGGTCTAGAGAAACATGACAGGAGTTATGTTAGAGTTACAAGAAATCAGGGCTGCAACTAACGATTATTTCAGTAATCGATAAGTCTTTCAATTAATCGGTTAGTTGTTTAGAAGCCGAAAGAATATGAGAATTGTATAAAATTTTACCCAGACAAAGCTGAAGTTAAGGCGTTTGACAACATTTTGGTGGAAAATATTAATAGAAGAACAAGTACATTAATCGAAAACACACAATTGACATTTTCCTGTGTATATTTTGTGTCATTCCTGCTCTAAAAACTCTTCTTTCAGCGCATTCAATGTTTTGGAGCCTGTGTATAGACCAGTTAACAATTACTTGATTATTTAATTAGTTGACAACCATTTCTATAATTGATTAGTTGCGATAAATCGATTAACTTGTTGCAGCCCTACAAAAAATAAATACAATATAAATGACTGGTTTATGCTGCTGCTCCTGTAGCTTGGAACACATTTCAGTCGGTGTTGAGGTTGGGTGAACTGGTCTCACTTAGGGGTTTTCTCTTGGTTTTAAAAAACAAAGAAAGAGAATCATATAAAAAAACAAAACAACTTAAATGTGTCTTAATTGTGTAAATGTCTGTTTTTTTCAAAAGTGTGCTGCTATATTTGTCACTTTGCCCCAGGTCACTATTGACAAAAGGGTCTCTATCTCAATGGGTTCTTACCTGGTTAAATAAAGGTTAATAGTAATGAAAAATCAGTTTACAAAAATGTACACTATGATGTTGGCAGCGACAAATCTAAACCCACTGAGAGTGCAACTCTTATGTCCAGAGTCAAATGAGGGGGACGACCTTTAAAAATGAGAATGTAGGCCTGTTTATATTACAAATCCCACCGTAGCTTACTTGAAGATATTACAGATTGGATTTCAGAGAATAAACGTTAACTACTTATTATTAACATCAATATTTAAAGGTGCACTATATATGTAACTTTTGTAGCGTTAAGTTTTCTGATGGAAGGTTTGCCATTGTTTTGCCTGGGATGTTCCACCGTCTGGTATTAAACATATTTATCAAGCAGGTGACATCATAATGTTACATGTCAGCTCTGTGGAGAATCAACTCCACTTACTGTGAAAATAAATGATTTTCAGTGTTTTGAGCAATAAACCCAGGCTTGAATAAATGCAGGAGAGATATGTCCATAATCCCTCATTCGTCAGGAGTGTTCCACTGTAGAAAAGGTTTCAAGGGTTGTCATCCAGACGCTGTTTTGAAAATTAAGACGTTTCAACATCCAGAAGTCATTTTCTATCAGTGAGGTTTGAGAACTCTGTCTTATATGCTACTCTAACCTATGAAAGCCCCGCCCACAGGGAGGAGGCCCTCATAATGACCTGCCTTTGTTAAGATATTAATTTGCCCTGCTTAGTTTCACCTGATACTAATCTTTGTTGTGATAGCCTTTTGTTCTATTGTCCCATTGTTAGCTGTAGCTCCCTCGTCACTGCTGAGTGCCTGATTGGCATGTGACTGGTCCAAAGACCTGGACCAGGGCGTTAAAGACTGTCTTCTGGATGGAAGTCGAAATGTCTTAATTTTCAAAACAGAGTCCGGATGACAACCCTCCTCTACACAGGAGAGATATGAGATACCATACTATGGAACATTAAAGGCAAAGCAATAACATCTCCATGGAAACAAGCAGATGATGGACGCTCCACCAGAAAGGTTACATAATACTTTGATTAAAATTTAAAATGTATCTTTTTTATGTAAAACTACAGTCTGTATGCAACAACAACTTCAGAATAAGACCATTATCTGATTTTGTTAAAGCAGATTATGCTGCCCTGTAAGTAGTCCTAAAAGACAGTGTGAAACTAGTAAAAGCTCTCAAAACATTTCAGTATCTGACCACCCAAAGAGCACTCACAAGATCACAACTGCACAAAGGTTTAGGCAAAAACATATAAACCAGCTTGGTGTTTTCCCATACTATCTTGACGAGGGGACCTATCAGCTGATAACTTGAGAGACCACATGAACCCTTTCGAAAAGTACTAGTAAACAGTGTATTTTATGCAGAAAAATGGCAGATTAAACTTGTGATTTCCTTCCAAATCTTTAGCTCTTCAGTCACTTCATGCCTTCTCCTTTCTGCTGTTGCCGCACATATCCTTATAACTTAAATAAAACTATGATGAACTATATGATGAATATGAATACAAATCTGGTCAACTAAAACACCACAGACCGATTAACCGACTGCACGACTAAAGGCCTCATTCTAAACACACTTTACTTTGCTTTATTTCAGCTACAAGCCCTGACCCAGACAAGGCCACGTCTCATAAGTGGGAGTTCCTGATTGTGGTCTTGGCTGTTGCTCTCTCCGTCTCTGCTCTCATCGCTGTCTTGGCCAAATGCCAGGTGGTGCAGCGATACCTGGCCAGCTACAGACACACCAGACTCCAGGAATCAGAGGCAGTGAGCCAAACATCAGGTGAGACCACGACTAGACTTACTACAGTTCTGCATTTGGATCATTCTTTGTATTGTATTCTGTTTCCGTCAGGTCTGGATGTGGGGTTTACCTCGCACTCTGGACACTGTACGCCTCCAGTGCTCGAGGAGGATGACGACGGCTTCATTGAAGACAACTACATCCAGGCGAGTGACCGGGAGCGAGCCCAGAGAGCGGCGCAGATTCTCGAGGACACTGAGGACGAGATGGAGGAGATCGAGTTTAGTATTGCATAAGAATGGTTGTCTTTGTACACAACAAATCCACTCCTCCATATTGTGAAAGGTATCATTTTTTTTATTTTTTGGTACTGGTATTTAAACAAAATCAGGTTTTTGATACTCATACTGGAGTAATACTTTTTTGGTGAATATTCTTGTATTAATCATGATTTAGAACCACACAACATAAAGATAATGCTCATATGAATCTTTGAAGAAATATGTTTTTGTTATTTATTTGTAGTGACACATGAATCCTTTTTATTGTGTTGATGATTCAAATAATTCATATTTAAAGGTAATCAAAATGTGTATGAAGATGTTAAAGATGTTATTTAGATATTGATTTCAGCACATTTAAGCTGGGAACTGAAATCCTTTTTGTACTTGTACTTTTGTACTTTGATGCCAGTACAATAAATCGATACAAATGATTGTTTAGTGGGTTTGAGAAACTTTTAATATAGAAAATGTGATGTAGATACATGATTTTGTAAAGTGTCAAAAATAAATCGAGATATTGTTAACCTCATTCCTGAACATTTTGAATCCTCCATTGGGATGTGCAATTCTGTAATTTCAAATTTCAATTATTAATATTGAGATGTGAGTACACAGAGTGGTGGACCCAGAAATTGAACTATTGGAAAATTCTAATGTATGTGCAATAACTTGTTCTAAAGCAGGGGTTCCCAAACTTTTCTGACTGGGACCCCCAAAGGAGCGATGCAATCGACTCTGGACCCCCAAAACAAAATGAAAATTTATTTTAAGTGTCAAAGCATGTTAAAATCAGGTTTAATGTTGGTTATTTGACTTGTTTATTGTCTTATTTGACCATATTTCACTAAAAGATACTGTAATTTGAAAAATAGAGCAAATAGAGTGTCATATATATTCAAATTAGATCTTGAAATCATCTCGCAACCCCCAGTTCATCCCCCTGGGGGGTCCTGACCCCGACTTTGGGAACCACTGTTCTAAACAGCTTTAAAACAGGGGAGTTTGGAGGTCCTTCCTTGGTGCATGTTTTTTTTTTTTTTGTAATTTGTAATTTTATAATGTTTTATTTTATTTACTATTTAGCTTTATTGGGGGTGTGGCTTGGGCAGAATTAATACATTTGACACTCTCAGACTATTTTGTTGATCTTTTTCTTGTTTAAAAGTACACTGCACCTCTTTATTGTGATATTTCGATAACTGTTTCAGATGTTATGATGATCGTTTTTTTTTTACAAAGGTATACTCTAAGCTAAATTTCTGCATCTGTCTCCGTTAAACTTCATGGTTCGGAGTCTTGTGGTTTTGCACCTGTCCGTCGTAGATCCGCTGCATGACCTGGTGAAAGCTAGGAGCAGTTGATATTGACTGAGGCTTGAGATGCATGTAGAGATATGTTTAAATAAAGAATCTACAATATCTATACTACATTCAGGGTTATCAATGGCGAATCTAGGATTTTGGGAACCCAAGTCAAAATTAGGGCGAGGCCCCTCCTCATCAAGTGTGTTTATATAACTTTTCTGTTGTGTTTCTTGAATTGTTCTTGAAAGGAAGCTTTTGGTTTTGTTGTTTTTGGAAAATTCAAATTGATATGTGCATATCAAAAAGGGGGGGATTGGAGGTCCTTCCCTAGAAGAATATTTAAGAAATCAGGCCACATTTACTGCATTTTAAGACATGTTCAGTTGATTTAAATACATGGATTTCATTTGTAATTGTATAATGTTATATTTTATCAAGTACTTAGCTTTATTGGGGGTTTATTGTTGGTCTTTTTCTTGTTTAAAAGTACCCTGCACTACTTTACTGTGATAATGAGAAAATAGCAACAGCAGAGCATTGTGTCTATGACGATCGGGACGGCCATCTTATTGGGGGTATCTTAAGGTTGGGGACCCAAGGCAACTGTAGCCTTTTGCCTAACGCTGAGTCCGCCACTGAAGGTTACGCATGGAGTATGAATGTCAAACACGCCTCTTATCAGTTCACCTGGATCTATCATTTAGGAGTCACTTGTGAAACGAAACTGTGTTGTGCATGAGTATTCAACAGGCTAAATTTTAGAGTTTCAAAGCAGGTGGATTTTTGCAGAACACGGTTGTCACGTGACACTTGCACTCACCTGGGTAAACTTTACACAGTGCGTTGAATGCTTGGGGCCAACAGTCTCCTCCTCTGAGCTCAGTGAGGGCCCACATCAGAGAAGAGCGGTCTGACAGGTCCGCGTGCGGCTGAGCTGTCACTGCTCTCACCCCGGAAATAAGCTCCGTCAAGTCTCTGAATATCGGGCAAGACAAACAGGAAACAAAAGAAACAACTCCTTCACAATAAGTCAACAGTTTTTTTTTGCACCTGCACGTCCTGCTTCAATAGGTAATTTAAACAGATTGATAGGCTATTTTAGGGAAAATAAAGAAATCAAATCAAAATGCTAAATCCGCTAACCTTATAACATAAAAAGAAAAGTTAAATTCTTGACGTTTCAACTGTTGGATGTTGAAAGAAGTTTGTGGAAGGCTTTTGTTTTGATTATATTTATATTTTAAGTTATGAAGTTAAGCCTGTTTTTTTTTTTTTATTATTATTTGTATGTTGTGTATGTTATTTGCTGATTTTTATTCATTTATTTATTTATTTATTTCATTGGTGTATAAAATGATCTTGCATAGCTTTCACCACTAGGCCTATTTATTTGGCAAATAACATTTAAATTATTACAACCACAAAACAACAACAACAAAAAAAGTATTCACGCATTTCATTCAAATAAGCATGTAAATTAGTACTGGCCATTAGGTGCCCAAATATTTATGAGCCCATCCCAACATATTGTCTATTGTCTATTCCTGTTCTATTTTATAATTGTGCTATTCGGAGTTGCACAGGACTCTGGGGCAGAATATTTGTTTGTAAATGTGGCATCATATAAATAAAATCGACCATTTCCGCGACCATAATAACCCTCTTTTGCTGTAATTTTATTTTTGCGTTAACCGGACACCGTGTTGCGCGTCTCGCCGGTGTCGCTCCGCCGCTTGACGCTCGAGGACGCGGCGAGGCGCAGTGGAAACACCGCGAGCGACCGAAAGAAGGAGTGGAGGATGGAGGAGGATGGGAGAGCACATTATCCCCTTTAACTGACCCACATCTTCCAGTGGACTCACGATTTAACCAGGCGACTTGTTTTTCCCGAGGATTTGCTTCGCCACGATGTCGGCTTCGGCGATTTTTATCCTCGACTTGAAGGGGAAGGTAAGTTTGAAGGAAAGCCACTTCTTGTTTGCGGGGAAGTTGACACAAGTGTTAAGGAACCACCTGCTACAACACGAGAAACCAAAAACACTGCACACTCTTTGCGCATTTTTGTGAATTATCCTCTTGCGGTCATGTCATACGAGGAGATTAGCGCACTTTGATTTATTTGCACGCGTTGACAGGCTTTTATTTTCGGTCGGTGTCCTGTTTCCGTGCAGCGGATCGTGAAAAGACACAGAGGAGTCAGCGGAGGTTCAACTTGCCAAACTCGTTACTCCGGGAGCTTTGCACACTGCGCTCCTTGTTTTTGCGCACTGATGCAGTTTATCGCATGTGATGTGTCCCATTTCAAAGTCAATTCTTTACTTTCCGGAGCTCGGTTTCAACCCAAAATGGCATTAATTATAGCCCTGCCAGTCTCTGAATGAATGGGCCACTTTAATTAGTCGGAGCTTCAGTAAGTAGGCTGCCATATGCTGTAATGTGGTCTGAAATAGCGCAAATGCCATCGGCTATTTATAGATGCTATGATTGACACACTTCGAACTAACAGTGGGCGATGTGGTAAGAGATTCCTCATTTCCTTGAAGCCAGATCACAATTTCGATTTTTATCATAATTCATGTAGGGCTGCTTGATTAAAAATTATAATCATGATCATTTAGCGCAAAATTGAACAATAACTTACATATTGTCAAAATAATTGTGCAGAGAAAGTCCCAACATATTTTATTAGTAATGTTTTAGAAAAGTACTTTGCTCCTGGTTTAAAGAGTGCACTTATAATTCTGAACAAAAGGCAATTAATTGTATTTATGATTCACTGAATAGAGTAATAACTGAAATCACAATTCTATGTTTGGTTAATTGCACACCCATATATTCATGCAGCCTACACCTTGCATTTTTCTTTTGCCTAAGAGGTAAATTAAGTCATCTGCTTCTTTTGAAACGTCATTGTCACTGTGACTGGTTAAATCCACGTGTCACTCACTCAAAGCTGTACAGAGGCTGAACAATAGATGAAGTGGGTGGGAAGAAGTATTAAAAATAGAGAAATAGTGAATGAAATATCACGGTATGACACGAATAATAGCTTGTGACTGGGAAGAGATCACAATTCGATTTTTATCAACATATCTCTCAGTCTTACTTAGTGCTATTGACAAAAATGAATATCTCAATATATTACTGTAGTATTGTGCTTTATAGTCAGACGATCGTATGTCAATCCAACAGAAATGTGTTAAAATATGTCTCTAAACGTATTAGTTGAGGTTTAATTATTGTACAAATGTGAAATATCTGTCAAATGAATCACAACAGTGCTCACCAATATCCTCATTTAAAATAAAGGTTATGTTATAAACGTTCTAATCAGCTCTTTTTGTAGCATTTTTTACTATAAACGATATTCTCAATGTTCCAATTTTGCATGTCTTCAAAGCAACATTCACAATATTATCTTCATTTTGTCCACCCCCAGCATTACCACTTGTTTAATGTCTTCTAATAATTGCATGGACCAGCCTTTATGAATATTGTTATTGTTATTGTTTTAGGGCAGCTTCATCTTATTCCCATGTCTGAAAGTCTAAAACAAATGGTTTTATTAAAAAATATTCCAATTAAATCCAAGGACTACCACTGCCCAGGGCTAACGGATGGAAACATGGCTGACCTCCCTGACCTCCACCAATTGCTCACATTCACTCATTTATACATGGGAAACGTCGATGAGTGAAGTGTCTTGGCCAAGGACACAATGGCAGTGTGCACATGTCAGAAGAACTGGGATCAAACTGTCAGACTTTGACTCTGTGGGCTGCCCCAAATTTGAAGTAAAAGTTGTTTTTGAGATATTAAAAAAACATAAAAAGGCAATCTGCAATCAGACGCTCAAGGCAGCCTTATTTGGAATGGAATTTGGTTTTATTTATTTCCGTCGGTAAAAATCGGGTGAATGGAAAGTAAAACTCCAGTTGAATCACATAATTCCTCCTCATTTCCCATCATCACGCTATGCATCTAAATCTCTGTGGGTTAATATATTCGAAGGCTAGAAAAGGAATTGCTGAAGAGGCCTTATGTGCCTGACAATGCCCTTATGGGAGAAGGATCAGTTCCTCCCAGCTCCAGTCTCTGATTGTGCAGATTAAAGGTTTCTTGCTTTTCCCCCTTTATATCTATCTCCCCTTCTCTTTTGCCCCGCAGGCAGTTAGGAGACGATCAACTTTCACTCTGACCCTGCCAAATGGGGCCCCGCTCTTTCATTAGGGATCCCAACCAAATAATGAACTTTGATTTGGCAGGAAGGTAGACTATATTTAGTACAATGTTAAGCAGACGATGATGTGAAACTGGCAAAAGCTCTTAAAATGTTTCAGTATGTCTATGATCGGAGCATGTATCTGACCCAAACTGCACTCGCAACAAGACTTCAGCAGTATATACAGAAAAACACAAATTAATATCTGTCAACTGGACAAAAGTTTGAAGAATAAAACTTTAGTCCAGTTGACAGAAGACATTTTTTCTTTTGCTATGCAACCTATCTGGGCGACTCGGGGTCTAAACAGACAGTGTCGTTATTTGTAAAATGTAGCTGACTAACTTCATACCTTCTTCCTTCTGCTGTCGTTATAAATACTTAAATAAAATTGTTGATTTTTCTTCAACTAAAACAATATTGTCTGATGATTTGTCAGTGTTTTTCCATGTTTTTTTGAAAGATCCCACAACACACCACATTACCAAATCATAACTAATTTTAATGTAAAAACATTAAAATAACCATATCTGGTTCTTTAAATTTGGCAGCAATAGTGATTGTTTTTGCTATCTTTTTTGGCACAGACTTTTCAGGACGCTCCAAAATGGTAAATTATTCAATTAAATCCGTGTGAATCTGCTAACTCGATGCACACCTGGCAATACCTCAAGGCACACTGGTGTTCCTCGACACTGGTTGAAAATCAAGGGACTGAATGACTAAAGGCTTACAGCCCTAGAGTGAAGTACAATCTTGATGTCGCACTACATCTGGAGAGTAGCTTGTTTACCACTTTAACCCCAGATTAAACATAAAAAACAATGGAATTTATCAAAACTGGTTCAAAGACATGCAAAACTAGACTGTGAAACGTTTCTGTGTAATATTTCAAACTAGAGCGTATTGTACAAGTAATATTTTTGTACTTTAGAGGATAATTTTACAGTCTGTTTTTGTTTGTGCAACAGTTGACCCTCAATCATGACATTAACAAAAGTATTTTATCACATTTTGGACGGATTGCTTTAGTTTGAGATAAATTATTTACTTTCAAACACAAAAGTGGTCCACAATTAAAATACAAGATACAACATACAATCAAATTAGTCCATACAATTCAATCAATGAGTATAGAGTGAAATTACTGTAACATTGTCACATTAGGGTCGTCAAAAGTATCGAAAGCCAGATACTAATCGATGTTAAAATTGGTATTGAAACTAGATCAGGGGTGTCTAAACTTTTTCCATCGAGGGCCACATATTGAAATATAGACCAAGCGGAGGGCCACAAATCAATCGCGAAACGTTAAAAAAAGCTGCATTTATCTGATGTTTTAAGCGCCTCCACATCTACATTCAGTCTCATGGCCTTAATATCAGGCCTGTACTGCACCAAAATGTTAGTTATTTAGGTTGGAATTTAGGAGAGCTGGTATGGGAACTCGGGCTTAGTTCCCATACCAGCCCGAATTCCCATACCAGCTCTCTGATTGACAATGACTTTTGGATAAAAGTCGAAACGTCTCGATCTTCAAACAACGTCCGGATGACAACCCCTGAAATCCTTTCTACGATGGACCACACCTGGACGAATGAGGGTTTACATTGACTTATCAGGACAATGTGGGCCAGTCCACCAGGAAGCCTAAGGGCCAAGAAAAATTGGTCTAAGGGCCGCATTTGGTCCCCAGGCCTGAGTTTGGACATGCCTGAACTAGATACTAATTTGAGCAAGTATTGATGCTAAAAAACGTACCTTTAACTGCACAATGTGGCTTTTCATTAACTGTTTTGGAATGATTTGGAGCTTTACCAGAGTTGGTATAAGACCACATGGAAACAGAAAGAAAGCAACATCATTTTGCTTTAAAAATGTCAGTTTATTGTCTAAAAACTGCATTTTTATCATCCTTGTGGTATCAAAATCTGCATCGAGAATCAAGTATATTCCTTGGTCTTGGAATCAAAATTTTATTGTCACTACGCTGTATAGATAATCTTTCTTTTGTTTTATTTCGACTGAATCGGCTCCTTGTTTTTCCAGCATGAGCCGTAAACATCGCCGTAAACAGTGTGCGTTGTTTACTCGGTTGTTATCTGGCAGAAGAATGACGCCTTTCGCTGCAGTTAACCTTGGCACTGACCGAGCTTCTGCACAGAGTTAAACGCTCGCAACTTATCGCTCGAGTCAATGGCATCTTTCATATAATTCTCGCAGCTCTGACAAGTAAAGTAGTGTGAACTCACTCCTCGGAGCTGCCCCCATTGTACGGCGCCACACTGGGCTGTATGTGATTGGCTGTGATTAGTTGTGAAGGACGGAGAGGAACCCGACAACAGCTCTGCCTCCTCTTTGTCTTTGCCTCTCACTCATTCATGCATTCACACGCTGCGGCTCTGCGGACAGCGTTTGACTCCTGAGGTCGCATATGAGTGGGTTTCATTGATTCCACGCTGATTGCTTTGTGTTACAGCCTGTCGATCACCTTCCAGTCTTTTACTTTTAGTATTTGCAGGGTGTCGGCGAGGTCTTAAAGGCGCTGATTTTACTGAAGGAGTTCATGGACTAAAGTGAAATCTATTTTTGCCCCAGTACAGATATATGTAAAAGCATTGGGGGAAATGAGACCATAGCACTTTCCCTGCATCTATTTATAGTATTTTATTTTACTAGAAGCAGGAAGTTTGCCGCTAGCATGCTAATGTTTGTTAGCTTTATCGTGACTGCAAAACTGGCTCCGGGCTCAGAGGCTGGTGAAAAGTGCTTATAAACTCATGGCAGTGAATATTTAGGTGTGACTGCATTAAGAAAGTGAGAGATACATGTGACTTTAACATAAACTAGTTCTGTTTTTCACTTTTCTAAACAGTCAAAATCAGGTACAGCCCTTTTAATAAGTAAAAGTTGATGGATGAATTTAACGTAAATTAAAGCCCTTAAAAAGTCGTCACAAATCACAAATGTTTAAATTATCTGTGTAAAGGTTTTCATTGAAAAAACAAATGGCTATATAGTATACATTTTTTTTGGATTTACTTCATGGATTTGGAGATACAAAAGGCAAGAAGGTGCGGAGCCATAGTCTTTTTATTTTTTAGATTACCTACATTGTAGGGCTGTAGTCAACTAAAGAAATTCTTGGTCGACTAAAGACCAGTCCCATCGACCAATTAGTCGACTAAAAGGGGGCGTGGCAAAAGAACTGGTATTTCCATGTATCTGACCCAAACTGCACTCAAAAGACCACAACTGCACAGAAGTTTACGAGTATTTATATGTTAGACCCCAAAATCTTCAGCAAACTCACGCCATATATTCTAATTTTTCCTCACATATATAATTTCAATCTTAATAAAGGGATTAGTCAACTGATAAAAATCTTGGTTGACTAAGACTTCATCGATGGATTAATCGACAAAATTGCTGAAGGATTACAGCCCTACTACATTGCTTTTAGTTAAATTATTCTGTCTAGTTTTTCTTTCCAGACCTACAAGGGTAAATCAAGATTATATTTCCAGTTGTCAATGATCTGACAATTGGTTCATTTTTGTCATATTGCTCAGCCCTTTTTTATCAATATATTTTAATATCAGGGTGAGCAATATGTTTTGGAGCAACCCACTAATGATAATCCAAGAAGGTCCAGGGTTCGACTCCCGGGTCTCCAGCCTTTCTGTGTGGAGTTTGCATGTTCTCTCCGTTCTGTGTAGGTTTCCCCTGCCTCTAAAACATGTACAATAGGCTCCTCCCCTCTGGGGCCTGGACTTCCCTGAAAAAGAGATTCTGAATCTCAGTGGGACTTTCCTGGTTAAATAAAGGTCAATAAATTATATTTTTACAATCCCATCAGAAATACTCAAAGATACCTGTAAATGTCTTGTAAATGGTTTGAGTATATGCAAATATAAAAAGAGTGTAAAATAAACCCATTATTACACTCACTGCTCTACAAGTTTATTTTCATTTCATCAGATCTTTTTACTTTCGTCGATGTAAACCCTCATTCGTCCAGGTGTGGTCCATCGTAGAAAGGGGTTCAGAGGTCAGAGATTGACAATGACTTTTGGATAAAAGTCGAAACGTCTCGATCTTTAAACGGCGTCCGGATGACAACCTCTGAACCCCTTTCTACGATAGATCTTTTTACTGTTTTTCTAAACTACATACTTGACATACTACTTTCCGCCCACCTCTAACTGTGCTCTGTTTTGACCGATTTCAGAAAGGCATTCAAGACGATGCATTTAGTTGGTTGTGAGAAGGAGAGCGATGCCATTGCGAGCCCTTCGGGAATAACTGAAGGTGGTCATTTACATAAGGCTTGTTTTTCTCTTCAGTTCTACACACTGTTTTTGAATATTATGACTGAATTCAAAGTATTTCATGTGGCTAAGATTGCATTACGGGACCAACACCTGCCAGAGTAGCAGCCATTTCTTCAAATTGACTCGTTTTAATTGCACATTGTGGATTCTAAGCAGTGATCCCTGAAGTAGAAAACTCCACTAAAACTAAAACTGTTTAATCACACCTGTGGTTTTGAAACTTTTCACATCAAGTAAGAAATATATTGGGGTTTTCCAAGTCCTACTGGTTCTGTACCAGGTAAACAGGACTATATTATGTCTTAACTAAGTCCAAAATAGTACACCATGATGACCACAGTGATTTTAGACGAGTTTGTTTATTATCGTTTGTATGTTTACACTATCGCCTGGTCATTAGGGTATTTAGTTAACACTTCCTTCATAGTCATAGTTCGATGTAGTCATTGTCAAACACTGCCACCTGAACAGGAACTTCTGATTTCATTTCCCCAACAACAGTATAATTTGAGTCCATTGTTATTGACCATGGTCCAGTTACAAACAGCCAATGTTCTCCTAGTACTTTTTTTCTTGTCTTTTCTTTGCTTTCAAACTATTTAAACATGCATAGTGTTTTCCTAATTGCTTTGTTTGGTGGGATAGTGAATTAGGTAAACATTTATTACAGTTTTACATCAGTCAGAAACAAATAGAGGAATTAGAGGATACCTATGGCATGACATTATCTGCTGCCCATGTCCAACAGGAAGTCAAATTATAAACTTCACAAAAATTGTCAAATTAGTCAAAACACATTATAATTTTTTTTTGTCAGATCTTAAATAAATAATATAATCACTTTTGGTTGCGTTTTTTGTCGCTTTTATTCGAATTTTTGTCACTTTTGGTCGCTTTTTTGTCGCGTTTAGTCGCATTTTTTGTTGCTTTTAGTTATGTTTTGGCGCATTGAGTCGTGTTTGTTGTTTGTAGGTGTGTTTTTGTCGCTTTTGAACAAATTTTTTGTCTTTTTTCGTCGCGTTTTTTGTCACTTTTTTGTCACATTAAGTCACGTTGTGGTGCATTGAGTCGTGTTTGTTGTTTGAAGGCGTGTTTTTGTTGCTTTTGAACGCATTTTTTGTCGCTTTTAGTCACGTTTTGGTGCATTGAGTCGTGTTGTTTGTAATACTGCCGTTGTGTCCTTGGGCAAGACACTTAACCCGCCTCGCCCCCAGTGTCTGCGTACTCTGGTGTGTGAATGTGTGAGTGAATGGGTGAATGGTTCCTTGATGTAAAGCGCTTTGAGTGCCTCGAAGGTAGAAAAGCGCTGTATAAATATGTGACCATTTACCATTTATTGTGCCAAATGCGGACACTAAGACATGGAGAAGAATAAAGCGATCGCATGGCCCACATTTGTCTAACTATATAATTGTATAACGATCCAGCGGGCTGTGGGCTAAATGCTACCGCTCTGAACATCTGTTAAAAGTCAGCTGTGACTTGACCTGAATTAGTTGTGCTTGAAATAGACATTTGCCACGAAGTACCGTATTTGAAGACTCAAAAACTTTCCTATTGAATCAACAGAGCATTCCCCCCATGTTTCCCCCACAGCAGACCCCGCCCCCCTGATATGACGCATCACAGACTGTTTCTATGCACCTAAAAACTCTCTTGTTACATGACTACACAATAAGTTTGATTCTTTTTGATGATTTTTCGTTTTGATAATTCTGAATTCAGGTCAGTTTAAATTTTTGCAGAGCAGCTATATTTGTTGTGAGTATTTTTGTCCTCAAACTTTGAAAGAGCAGTTTTTAAAGGACAACAATGGCGATGACTGGGCGGCTGTGACAATATCTCACTTTGTACTTTTGCAAACATTGATGAAAGCCGTGTTTGATCAGTTTCCCGAGATTAGCTGTAGCTGGGTGTTTCTTTTAATATTTGTCCAACTGTATTGCACCATTATGTGTTTTTGTCAGGCTGCGGTGGCTAAACTTGGAAAGAAGTAACACATCCGCAGTTGAATTTAATGAGACCTGGATTATTAAGTAGCTGTGCAATGCTTTGGGGCATGAAATATGCTAACGGTTTGTGTGAGGTGTTCTGTTTGAAGTCCTGTGCCTTTGCTCAACGCTCCGCTGCTGTTTTCCTTGTTAATCTGCCTTCAACTGCCTCCTCGACTTCTGAGCGTCCGCGACAGTGAGGAGGATGTTGTGTTGACGCTGGAAAATCCTGTACGTGCATAACTGAAAACCTCTTCACAATCATTTCTGTGATTGCAGCCAGGCCATAAATGGCACAGTTTGAGTCCTGCTGTCTGGTATATCATTTTCAGAATGAATAGATTCACTGACAGTCTATTTAAAAACAAGAAGAATGTCAGAATAACTTTATGTAACAATGAAACAGATGAGGATTTCAAAATGCCAGATTGAATTACAGCAAGACTGCACTCAGTTCTATTGTGCTGTTAGAGTTTATTGATAATATTCTGTCCCAATCAGATTCATACAAATTGTTCAGTGTATTTATTGACAAATATTAATGTCTAATCGGCTCATGAATCTATCATCGGCTCATTGGCTCTGTCATCTATAATGTCTCTAAAACACATATTAAATTATTAAAACATGAATTATAGAAACATAAAAAACGATAAACAGTTTCTATCTATCAGTCACCATATTTCAACTTGTTGATAATCTATTTAAATGTGTGTAAGTAATGTCAACAGAAATAATCATTTGACAAGTTGACTAATTAAAAAATAATTGCTGACTTATTGACTAAAATAATCGTCAGTTTCAGCTCTAAAGAACTGCATATTCTGCTGTAATGATTCCATACTAATCATAATACAACAAATACATTTGTTTCAAGAAAGTTGGGGCTCACTAAATTTCTTATAACGCTGAACCACTTTTTCCTCTGTACTGTTCTCATCCCAACTTTGGAAAGTAGATCAATTGTGGAAAATGTTCTCTAAGAATCTTAAAGCTATAAATGCCCTAAATTAAATTTTCACCAGCCAGTTCCCCTGTGCCATTACAGTATTTCCGCTTTCTTTTCAATTTGCCTGAAGCCTATATCTGTTAGAGGAAGATTGGTCAGAGCACTGGACGGACATTCTGGGCCAAGTCTGTGGATTTATATGACTGTGGTGTAGAAGTTAAGTGCCGTTCAACGAATGTTTTCAAAGATGAAGATAACCCGTCAATTCAATCAAACATGAGATGGCAAATTTAAGGTACTCAAAGACAGGTTTAAAGAAGTCAATAACAATATATAAAAGCATAATATTTTTCCTTTAACAAACCAAAACAACAGGGTCAGCAGCTTTTTTGCAGAATAAAACAGGATAGTTTTTTGTTTGTGGAGGAAATTATTGCACTTCAAAAACTGCAGTCTTTGTGATTTGCGTTCATTCAAATTATGAGTTCAGTCCGATTTCGATTCATTGTGCAACCCTACAAGTTAGCATCCCATCCCTTGTTGTTACTTTATTACCTTGCTAGTCAGCGCTTTGATTTCCTTCAGAAAACCTCCATTTCGTCTCGCTCTGACCTCTGCCCTTCACGCTCGGCAGATGATGTCTCGTCTTTACTGAAGCCGAGCGGTGGCCTGTTCATACAACGCTCTCTTCTCCACCAGATTACTTTACTGTCCCAGAATTTACTTTTTTGATTCCTTATTTCCTGCCTCCTTTCTTGCGCGGGCCCCAGCGTGACCTTTGTTGCACACATTTCTCTATTCCAGCTTTGTATCGGCTGCTTGTGTGTGATCTGGAGCCTTCAAGCATGCACCTTTCATCTCGTTCTTTGCACTTTTGTCTGGGGCTCAAAAAGACTGCTGACTCATCTCGGCCAGTGAGTTTCTTAGGTTGGGGGTGTGGTGATGTCTTAAGGCTCGCTGGAGAGAATCCTGTCGTCTTTGTGAAGGCTGTAGTTGCCACAGAAAAGGTGAAAAGTGCGAGAGTTGTTGATGGCTGAAAGCTGATTGAAATTACAAGGTTTGCAGAGGTCACTTGATGATACTTGAGAGGTTGTAATCAAGGGAAAAGGACATAGTTTTGTGTCAAAGTTGCTTCAAAATTGGACTTTCAGTCATTGCAAAAGGTAATAAACATCGCCCTCAACTATAGACCTTTAGACACAGGTGAAACTAGGTGAGGCCAACCATTAATCAACAAGATAGACCAATTAATCAAGTCCCAGGTGACAAACAAACAATCTTATAACAAAGACAGGAGTGCAGTGACTCCTCCCTGGGGGCTGGACTCCCACTACTTAGAGTAGCATATAAGGCCCAGGTTCCCATACCAGCTCTCTGATTGACAATGACTTTTGGATAAAAGTCGAAACGTCTCGATCTTTAAACGGCGTCCGGATGACAACCTCTGAACCCCTTTCTACGATCGCCCTCAACTATTTACGTTTAGGTTTGTGAGCCGTTGTCAGTGCGTCGAGATAAAGAATGACACTTTTAGATGCTGCTGATTCAAACCACATCCATCTACAGTATCTTTAAAGCATTTTTTTTATTCTTTTAGCAATTGAGCAAATTGTGAAACGCTACTATCAATGTTGATCTTTCATGTTCGATGTGCTTCAGACAAAATTACCCAAGAACAGAACACATGATTTTGTAACCTAAATGAGTGTATCAGATACCTCGGTGAATGACTATAATCAAATAAAATCGTTGCCCAATTATCCTGAAAAACCTGTTGCGCCTGGTTTCTTAGCTGGTGATCCTTAAAGGAACAGTACGCAGGCTTTAATGAACATGTTTATTGGTCAAATCTTTACAAAATGATTCTTCTGTTATTTCTTCGGCACATATGTGATCAACTAGAGAACTTAAATGGCCTATACCTTAATATTATATTTTGTTCAATGAGAATGTCTTTGGATGAGAGCAACAAGCGACCAAGTTTAAAAAAAGAAAAAAGAAAGCTGAATGAGTGCTCATGCACATATTTTTAATAGCAATTTTTAACATTACTTGCAGCTTTAAAACATTAATTAACTCTTAACAGACTGCATATCATGAAAAAGTCACCTCTTTTATGTAAAAGTAGGGCTGGGTGATATATTAGTTTCAGTATCAATATCGGTATTATGTGTAATTCCCAATTTGTCCTCAATGCATCCGACTAATCAGTAAAAATTTTGCTAAACTGAAAAAATATGACCAAATCATGCCACAAATTATGTTGTATCCCAGATAAATACATTTTATTTTTATTTTTTCAAAAGTGAAAAGTTAATTTGTGATCTTGGGGGCCTTGCTATGGATTTTAGAATTCAAATATTGATTATCGGCCACAGCAGAATGTCAAATATCGGATTCGACTCAAAAATCCATATGGGACCACCCCTATGTAAAGGTGTCGCCCGGGGCTAGCCTAAAAAAACACAACCTGCAAGTGTCAAAATGTATAAGCAACTTTCCAAAGTCAAAAGTTGCTATAAAGAAGCGAATGTGGCAACTCTCCCAGATGGTTGTTTCTCTGTCATGATGCAATATCAGAGTGCGAGAAGTTGGCGGGGCTAAAAGTTCAACCCAAAACATGTTCTTCACTTCAAATTGTGACAAGGCTTTTTAAGTTGCACACGATGATAACTCCCTGTATCTCCATCTGCCGTTTCAGGTGTTGATCTGCCGTAACTACATGGGCAACGTGGACATGAATGAGATCGACCACTTCATGCCGATGTTGATGAAGAGGGAGGAAGAGGCAGAGATGACGCCTCTCATCACGCACGGATCCACGCACTTCCTTTGGGTCAAGCACAGCAACCTCTACTGTATCCTTTAACTGTGTGTTTCAGATTGTTGTGTCTGCCTAATGTCTCTTGGAGTGTTCGGCATCATAGAAAGTTTAATTGCAATTATTTACACAAAACAAAAGATGACATACAGGTATTTGAGTTTAGACCATTACCACGGAATTGTAGTTTAAAAGTTAACCAGACCAACACCAGACCTAATAGATGGTAGGTTGGTTGCTGTTAGGAATGTCAAAAATGTTAATGTTAATCATGATTTTTCATCGTAAGAACTAAAAAAAAAAAAAAAATAGGCTTGATTGTGAGAATTGTAATTGTAACAGTGAGTAATTTCCATTCAAACTTCACTCCAAAAATGTAAAGTACTTTTTTATCTGGCTGTTTATGTGGCAATATTAGTTTTATATTCAGAAAGCTTGATTTCACAAAGCTAGAATTGCGAAAGAAAGCAAATTAAAGATGTCACTGTTTGGCCAAAGTACCAACAATCGTGATGTTTCTCCTCACAATAATCGTAACACAAAAATGTGACATCCTTAACTGCGATATCATTGTACATTACATGGGTATATAATGTGCTGTTTTACCACTATAACATAAATTATCATCTGAAAAAAATTAAGAATATAATAATTAAAGACATGCATTTTGTAGAATTTCTGATGCAGCTGTGTTTTTACTCCTCTATATTGACCTTATTCTGCCCCGCCCACTTTTGCTGTTTTTTGCACTTTTGTTGTAAACGCACTTCCGTTTGACGAGAACTCCGTTAAAGCTAATGACGAACGAGGGAAAAGTCTCGCCGCTAAAATGTTACATAAAGTAGGTTGATTTGTGTAAAATGTTTAATGAACACGAGCAACAACAAGACAACAACGCAGCGATTTCCTGGTCAGTCTGAAAACGGCTTTTTAGTCCGTGTAGAACTTATTTTCTGTTGAGCTTGTCTGCTCCGTGTAAACTAATACAACAGAAACAAGACGGCGGTGTGTACGGCAACTTCCGGAATAAGGTGAATAGCAAAGATTTCTTAATATTTAGTTTTATTCATAAGCCCATACTGGCGATTAGTCGATTAACCAGTTAATCCTGAACACCTATACATTTTCCACCAAAACTTCACTAAAAGTTCAACAACAATGTCCACTCTATACAACACTACACTATATTATACATTATATTCTACCAGACAAAATCCTTCTCTCACAAATGTCAAATTCTTGGTACTGATCATGATTCAATACCACAAATTGCTCTTTAGTCTTCACTCATTACTCACCCTGTTGAAATCCAGTTGAAATTCTGACCATGACTTATCAGTTTTTGAAGTATTACAAGCGAGGAATTGAAGCCCAACTTGTTAAAGCTGATAAAAAAAAACCACAAGGCCATATTTTGACAGACGTCTTGCATCTTAGCAAAGGCTTTTCAAGTTCATCTGCGGGTGACAGTTGAAAAATGGTGGACACGCCGAAGCTTGTACTGTACAATCTCTTGCTCTTCATTGTGAAATCGCTCTCTCTCTCTCACATTATTAATTCAACATGATGCTGCAGATGTGAGTAAGTGGTATTCCCAGTGCGCTGCGTTAGACAACTGAGCTCTTTTACCTCCCTCTGGCCATGTTCTGTAGCGCGAGTGTGATACAGTAACGTTTAATTCTTTTTCGCATTCATCTCGACGACTCGCTGCATCTAAAAATATTCATGTATACCGCATATATCTACCACGAGCCATTTAATAATTCAGCGTCTCTGGCTCGCACACGTTCTGTTACCCCTTAACCCGCTCGGCTCAGTGGTGGCGATGACCAAGAAAAATGCCAACGCTGCTCTGGTTTACTCCTTTCTGTATAAAATAGTTCAGGTGAGTTCAAAGGCTTGACTTTTGGGGAATTTCTGTGATGTTTCGATGGCAAAGAGTAGTTAAAATAACCTTCTATAATTTAATAGTGTCATACTGTAATTTTAAATAGGGCTACAACTAATGATTATTTCAGAAGTCTAATTAGAGTCTAATTATTATTTCTATTGTACACTGAGACTTTTTAAATACATTATCAACCAAATCAAGATTGAAATATGGTGACTGAAGATTTATAGATGAAGAATATTTACAAATAAAGTGCAGAACAGACAATTTGACATTTCAATTTGATGCCACTGTCTGTGTTAAATAAAAGTATTTTCAAGTGTGTTTTAGGATGCGTACATACTTGCACAAGCAGTACATCAAAATTGGGACTGAACTGAACAACTAAACCTGGACTAGACCAGGACTAAACCAGGACTAGAATAGGAAAAATCTACACTTGGACACAAACTTGGCTGAAAGTGTGACCAAAAACGACAAGTATGAATGCACCCTTGGAGTTTGTATAGTCAAAATAACGATTAAAATTATTAAAATGCAACTATAATTATTTTTTAGTGTGTACAAGTTATGATTTGACGATTAATAATTGCAGCTCTAGACAACTCTACAGGAGATTTACTATTTTAGGAGGAAATATCCAAACTAAATGTTATCATTATTTGCTCAAGATTGGCTTCTCAAACTTGACATAATCAATTTAATGGCTTCAAGTTCTTTCAACAGACAACTGTTTTGGGGTTTTAAAAAATGGCACCACTTTCTGAAGCTGTAACAAATAAACAAAACAAATTTCCAGACTATGTATTAGGGCTGTAATCCTTTAGTCTTTTAGTCGATTAATTGGTCGATGTTGTCTTAGTCGACCAGAATTTGTATTGGTCGACTATTTATTTTGTTTAGATAATAAGGATTTATATGGGACAATAGCAAAAATGAGAAGATATTTTGGAACTAATAATGAGTTTAATCTAATTTCTCTAACATATAAATACTCTGTTTGCGTCACTGGTTGTTTGTGCATTGCAGTTGTAGTCTTTTAAGTGCATTTTGAGTCAGATACATAGAAATACCTCTGTTTTGAGAGCTTTTAGTCAACTAATCGGTCAATAGGACATGTCTTTAGTCGACTACAACTCTACTATGTATGCTGTGAGACGTTAGAGATTGTTCCCATTTTATTTCAGGGTATAGGTTCAGTAATTCCAGAGATATGAGGTTAAACATCTTATTAAAAAAAAGTCCTCAACCTTTACTAAGTCCCGTTTCAATTATAGTATATTGTAGGCTTAACATTTTTTGAGGAATCTTTATTGAGGATTAATCTCGCGTAGTATTCTTAGTGGTGCAATATTCATAAACGTGAATATTTTATTATCGCTACTACTTATTTCTGCAGTCGTACTGTGACTTGAAATCACCTCCTGCGATTTTGCGTCTCGTACACAGCCCCTGGATCGCTGTTACTCGCTTTATTTGAAATACAAACACCTTGTACCTCATATTCTATGCAGCCTGTGTATAATGGAACACGTTTTTTATGTTTTGTGTTAGGTTTTTAAGGAATATTTTAAGGAGCTGGAGGAGGAGAGTATCCGAGACAACTTTGTGACGGTGTATGAGCTGATGGATGAGGTCATGGACTTTGGGTTTCCGCAGACAACGGACAGCAAGATCCTACAAGAGTAAGAAACACACGCTATATAAAGAACTTTTCATGTATTATTTATGTGAACGTGGCTGATACGTTACTTAAGGTTCAACAAATAGTCAATTTTCTTGCTTTACTATGATGTAGTTCTTTCAATATCTGCAAACGCTAAAACTAGTAGTGTTTGCTAAGATCACCCTCACTCAAACTTAGATTAGTAAAATGTCAAACTTTGATGTATTTGATATATTGTTACAGAAAATATTGTGATTATTGATAATTCTGAAACTGTTTTATGCCACCGACACAACCTTTAAACCCTATTCCAAATGAACCAAACGGAAAAAAAACACAAGCTGTAATAAAATGTTTAGTATAATGGTATATAATAGTGTATATACTGTCTATACTGTACATAGTATAGTATAATTTATGTCTTGAATACATTAATAATTCAACCACTCGTCAACTTTGATGAATATATTACCAAAAAAGTAAGAAAAGGTGCAAAAGAATAGATACATTGAGTCTCAAAAAATATAGTTCCAACTAACATGAACTGAACAATGAGTTGATATAGAAATCAGGACTTGTTACTAATGCTGATAATTATTATTATTATTTTAGTAGTTGATAGTCAAACACTTGTGTGACGATATTGTGTATTGAGACTTTTCAAATAGATTTTTAATCAAATAGAGGTTGAAATATGATGAATAAAGGCTTCTAGAGATAAAATATTTACAAATAAAGTGTATTATTGATGAAAATACAAAATTGTTCATATTTTCTAATTTAATAACGCCACTGTCTTAGTTGTAAAAGAACTATCTGGCAGATGTTTGAGCGTCTGTATTGTATACTGATCACAATTATTAAAATACAACAACAAAGTCGATGAGTCATGATTATTGTGATTAATTACTCGAGTTGTTCTGTAGTGTTCATCATTACTGCAGTATTTACCATGACTTTACCCTTTAATCTTAAACCAAAAATGTAACAAACCAAGCTTCAGTCTTTAAACAGTTTTTAGTAGTAGCTGGTTATTGATGTGACACTTACAATAAAATATTCAGTATTTTATGATCAAAATACAGTATTCAGCTGCACCCACACTTTTTCAGTTTTTGCTGCTTTACAAACTCTGCAGGTTAGCGGCTCAGAGCCTGGTGTGCAGTGCCATTCAGTGATATCGCCCCAAAGCCAAACAGCCCTGTGTTCAGTCAGTGAAATGAACTGAAGCTACGCAGCGCTCTGGCTCCTGGAGTGTTGTGCTCTTGGCTTACTCTCTGTTTTTACGCCTCTCGCTTTCATTTTCTTATGTTTTCCAAACTATCGGTACCTCAGTAATTACTTTTTCATCTTTAGCACAAAATCTTAGCTCCAACCTTAACTATAGTTTGAATGCAAGATCCTACATAATTAAGAATGTCACCCATAAGAACATAATATGGGTGTGGCTAATAGGGTTCTTATGGTTCCACTATTATATGTTGTCTCCATGAAAACTCCTTGAAGGAAAGCTCCTTCAATCTATATCAACTTTTGTGTTATAATTTGTCTAGACTCGAGTAAACTGAGAAATAATTCACAGCACAACAAGACCACACACTAGAGATGTCATGAAATCAAATGTTAGTGTTACAAATATAACATCACACTTTAACAATTATTCACAATTATTTACACCATGACTAAACAACTATGAAAACCTTAATGCACTTTTGGTCTGTTCTTGTTATACAATGAGACATTTAAAATGTGATATCAACAAAACAAAGGTTAAAACATGATGACTGTAGGCTTCTAGATAGACAATATTTACAAATAATGTATTTTATTGCTAAAAATAGATATTTTATTCTTTTTGACAATTAGACACTGTTTTTGTTATAAAATACATTATTGTAAGTGTTTTAGTGTCTTTTTGATGATTATTATGATCAAAATATGATTACATTATTTTTCACAATTAGTGAATTCATCGTTATAGCCCTAATTCACTTTTCTTCATAATGTCTTTATAGAGATAACCATTTCTCAATTATGTGACCAACTTTATGAAATCAACCTTTCTGAATGATAAAGTTAATGTCACAAAAGATTGAATTGAAATGACAAATGTTTGCTTCTAAAATGGTCACATGTACATTGTTCTATAGTCTATATTATTTATCCATCCATTGTTCTAGATTCCATATAATTTATTTACCCACTAATAGCCCTTTCAATAAAATAAAATATAGACGAGTGCTCTAATAGCTGTGCAGGTTTCAAACATGAAGCTATAAAACATGACCATAAACATAAAACATGTACTTTCTGGCTCCTGAAAATGCTTTTGGCTTCTCTTCTTTTTCATTTTCTTAGATTTTCTTTGCAATCGTTCTCCTGGTGTTAATTACTTTTTTGTATTCCACACAAAATCTTAGCTCCCCCGACTAAAGTTTGGCAGTTTTAATTAGTTTTGTTTAATTTTGTCTTTGTGTGCATGGATTCCTGGAAGTACACAGGGCTGATAATTACCAGACTCCCATTGGAACTCGCTATAATGACAATGTCAGATAAACACTCTCCACATTTACACAGTGGAGCTCTGCTCAAAGGGGATGCATTCACTACAGCTTTGTCTCCAGGCTGTTCCACTTTCCCTGACCTTTCTGTGCCCCGCCCTGAGGCAGAAACGCTCCTCTTCTCTCCTACTTTGCTCCACGAGTTACCTGGCAGGGGTTCAACGTTTGAGGAAGTGTGTGGGTGGATGGACACATGCAGCAAATGTGTAAACAGGCAGCAAATGTGTAAATCCAGAGATGCGTTGCCACAATGTAGGAATGGCACTGTTACAGCAAAATACCAATGTTTAAATAAAAATATGCATTTATTCAATCATCTTTTTTTCATCTATTGCAGTATTGGTGAGTAGTAGCCAAAAGTGATAGGCAGATTAATTTAAAAAAGGCATATTGATACAGACAATAAGTATTAATTCGAAAATACATACTATAGATACACACTTTTTATATATTATGCTACATTGACTTTTTTGAGCTTTTAACCATGTTCTAACAATGTTCCATTATCAAAAACATACCTGGAGTAGCACTTAGCCTCATTCACGTTATTTTGAGTGAGAAAATTCTTTAATCTTAAACACTTCCTGCTGAACTCCCTCGATCCGTGACATTTTTTTCTGATTTTAGCTCTCACTTATCAGAGAATCTTCTGCTGTTTTAAGTCATGAATCCTTGCCAGACTCGTTCTAAACACGATCACTGTAACGCTTGCTTAACTCATACACTTCACAAAGTATTTACATGTTTACCTTTTGTGAATGCTATGGAGCCAGTAGATGGCGCATAACTCAGTAAGTGCCAGGGCAAACGGAACCAGATACAGATGTTTATTTTGTTTTTATAAACATTTTTTTTTGTTTTAAAAACTTAAAGTACTCAAGAGCGAGTTTAAAGGCTAATAAAAATATAAAAAAATGCATAATATGTTTCCTTTAAACACTTAAACAATTTTTTTAAATCAATTTGTGAAATACATTATTCATGTTTTAGTTATCTGTATATATTTATTTTCACATCAGTTCAAGTTGGTTTGGAGCTAAAATAATGAAAAATAAATATACAATAAGATAAAGTTCTTTACATTAGAGGAGATTCATAACTAATTGATGTAACAATTAGAGCCGCATGATATGGGAAAAAATATCTAACAAGTTTTGCCACGATTGCAATTAGATTTGCGATTTCTATTTTAATTTTTAATGATGGGATTCTGTTCGAAGTTCACATTTTAAACACATCCAGGAGAATTGACAAAAAGACTGAAATGTGAAATGTTTCAGAACGTTTTTGTCACTTTTAGTCACATTTTTGTTGCCTTTTGTCATGTTTTTCTCGCTTCAGTTGTGTTTTTGTTGCTTTCAGTGGTGTAGCTTCTAAATTACAGCGTTACCAATTTTCATGCACAATAAAATAACATATTGTGTTGTCAAATCTGCAACCTTTTCGATTTGGTAACTGTGTGTTTTAAAATTGCAATTTCAATGAGATCTTGATTAATTGTGCAGCCCTAATAACAATAAAGTAAGTTGGTGCAGCCTCGTGCATGAATGGTGAAGCACTGGCAACCGTGTTTGAGTGAGAAAAGTCCCCTTTCCAACAGGTTCTAAATCTGCTTGTCTCCATGGAGATATTATTGCTTTCCTTTCTGGAATGTTGCACAAATGGCAGCTTTTATATCTCAACGGGGGACAACAGTTAACCAGGCCACGTGACAGATCTGTGGAGAGGCAAGCCCCAGCACTGTATTCATTCATGTTTTAAATGTATTTTTAGGGTGTAAACACCTGTGATTTGTTATTTGTTATCGCTGATAGCTGTGATATCGGAGGGTGATGTTGAAATTTAGCCAATATTTGGCACCAATCTTTTTTCCCCAGTTTGTGAGGGCCATGTGTCATTTTCAGTTTTCTCCTCATTGCATCAGAATAGTTTTTTAGAACAGACTAATGAGTGAAAATGGAAATAGAAAAGCATTTGAACTAAAAAATATAGCTGTATGCTTACACCACCATGCAACAAACATCCCAGATAATTTTAATATTTTTTACAAAAGTGAAACGTTAATTTGTGAACTATACTTTAACTAAACATACATTTGTGGAACTTCCTATGGATTTTAAACTCTTAATATCAGCAAAAAAGTCAAAAGACAAATAATGGATGCAGTATCGGCTCAAAACATTCATATAAGACCCCACCTGCAAGTGAATGAATGCGAGATGGATATGTTTAATGCCAGACTGTGGAACATTTTAGGCAAAGCAAGCAATGGCGACAAGCAAGAAGCAGACCCTCCACCCGAAAAGTCACATAGAGAGTTTTAAACATTTGGAAACAACACAGATTAGAGAAAGTAGCTACAATTGTACAGAAAATAAATAAATCAATAAACTCCATTACATCCATCTTTACTTCTGTGGTTTATCACAACACCAAGAGGTGAATGTGCAAGTTTAGATGGCTCTTGTTATGCTAATCTGTCAATTTGCCGCCAACAACTCCAGATCCAGAGTTTTGCATTAACACTTGTGAGGAGAACGGGGGCAAAAACAGAACAAACAGACGCGAAAACAACCCAGAGACAACCCCGAGCCCGCCCACTTGTCTTTTATCTCCCGGCGCTTTCACTGCTCCTCCGGGCTCCTGACACGCTGTAGGTGGGAGCGTCTGGGGTGCAAAACCAGAGGAGGCTGCCTCAATCTGTCACTCAATCACTGATATTGTTTGTGCGGCGTATTTGCGGGATATCGTTAATTTTAATGATCTCGCTCTGAAATTGATTGGTTAAAAGTGCAAATCGGGAATCGCAATAACTTTGAATTGTTGGAAGGCAGATTTGGTTTTGAAAAGAGCTTCGGCTTTGATTGAACAGTAGAAATTGGGACCAAATAATTGAATCGACACGAAGTCATATTTGCAGTTGAGAGATCGACCAATATGGGTTTTTTTATGGCTTATGATGATACAAGTTTTATTAGAATTCAGAGCAGCCGATGGTCACTAAGCTCTGTCAGTATTTTTGGGCTGATATGTAATGTCGATTTTGATAAAATATCCCCACAATCTATTATTTGAAATGACTGCAAACTCTGTATGAGAGAAATTATATTACATTTTTAAACATCCACAGCCCTATTTTAATAATAGAGCAGTTTAATCACATTTTTTGCAGTGCCCTCTTTGCACTTAAGTGTAAAATTAAGCTTTATGTCTTATAGCCAAATCTGCACGCTAAATGGCGAACTCATTGAACAAGAACCTAATTTTTTTAATTAAAATTAGTTATCTTTATTGGAATAAAGCCTGTTTCTCATAAACAAGAGGGAAACATTAATTGTGTCTGCAGTACTTGGATACTAACACCATTACAATATGGATAATTCATTAGATTATGGTGACATCATTTATGGCCATGCAGTACTCTCAAAAAACATGAAACATTTATCACAGTGCACTTTGTTTTTATTACTTTTGATCATTATTACACTGATTATCACATCTTCATCATTGTGACTTATACAGTGAGCTTGGCTGATCCACAGACTCATAAACACCCACATCTTTATTTACAAAGCAATAGTCAAAACCTCCACAGCGTCTCACTTCTCTGATTGAGTCTGATTCTCTTTTGTACCACACTAGGTCTCAAGACCCTTAGTTGTACCACACCTAACAAGGGAACAGGTTTTAGATTTTATGCTCCTCATTTATGAACTTCAATTAATCAACTTGAACTAAAGTGTAAAGTGTAGTTCCCTTAAATGAATTCACGCATAGTATATCTTTGCAAGTTATAATTGAAGAGGTTTGTCTTGTGTTTACTTGACTACTGGTCCAAGAAATGTATTTTATGCACGTTTTATACGATTTCTAAAAGGTTCAAGTAATATTTTCTGTGTTTTGTACTCAGGACTCCCTTGTAAATGAGATCTGAAATGAAATCTCAACGGGACTTCCTGGTTAAAAAGAAAAAAAAAAGAAAAACAATAAGAAAAAATGTTTTTCCTCCCAGCAGTTGGTCAGTCCAAACTAAATATTGGCCTCAGCTGGAGATTACATCATCCCAATATATCATCCCATTTTGTCTTAAATGTCTTCCTGGACTTAAAATCTTCCTGAAGTCAAATTGTGCAACGTGAATCTTTATAGACCGGTACAATCTAATCCCCATTTGTCAGGATATTGCATTTATATATATATCTTTTTTTTCCCATTTGCGTAGTTGTTTGGCAGATATTGTTTAGTCTTTTCCAGTGGTTTAAAATAGAGCTTTGAGTGTGATCAAATGAATAGTGCTGTGACATTTGTGTAAAACAGGAGCAGAGCCGCAGCAGCACTGGGTCACTGTGTCTCCGGATGATCTCGACCCTGTATTAGAACGATACAAATTGCTGGAGACCAAATATAGTAGTGTAGAGCCATAGAAAAGAGGTTTCAGAGGTGCAATTACGTTTTGTACATGTTTGATTCCTAATCTCCAATAATCCGTGACCGTGCTAGTGATTTTGTGTGGTTATAAAGGTGAGGCAAGGCTACATCTGTGCAGGCAGGGAATTATTAGCTCATGTTCCCGGGGGATTTAAACACACATGAGCTCAGCAGCAGGAACAGCTCATTATTTGAAAATACTCCGGAAATAAATTCATGGTTGGGATGGACCAATATGGATCTTTTTCAACCAATATCTGTTGTTTGCCTGTGTCTTGCTGCTTTGACAAGAACTGATCCCTCAAATGGTCTCTAATCAGGATGTCAAGATTATTCGGTTATCGATTATTTTGATTATTTAGGAACCAATCTAATCCTAACTTGTTTTTTATGATTACATTTGTGACTATTTTAGAAACAAGTTATTTCAATTCATTACCCTAAAAAGTAAACCTGAATGTAAAAAGTATTTCTATTTGTCTGTTTATATCACATTAACTTTAATTTTCATAATCATTCAGAAAGTTTGATTTGATAAAATGTGTCAGATGAAAAGTGATTTATTAGAAAAATTGATTAAGAGCTAATTACAGATTTTACTGTTGTTTAGTCATTATTAATTGTTGAATTGTGGGGTTCTTTTCACAATAATCGTAACACTAATTTTATCTCATCCCTTGTCACAAATTAACTTTTCCTTTTTGTAATCTTTAAAATGTGTTTTAAAATGTGTTAAAAATCAGTTTAAATGTGTTTAACCTTAAACTCTTCACTCGTGCATAAACATACTGCCACTTCTTTAGCTTCATTGCTTTTCTATTCTCTTTAGAAATTGAAAGAAAAAAAAAATCGGCCAAATATATCAAGAAACTTTACCAATTTAAACCATTCCCCGCTCTCACACTTTTCGACAATGGCGCTAAAGTATTGATCACCGCTCTTATATGGAATGACAGTAAATAAACCGCAGATGAGAGGTTTTTGCGGTGCCGGGAGACAGAGGTGGAGGCAGGTGTTGGGACAGAAAACAAAGCAGGTCACGTGATGTTTATCTTAACACAACTGCCTCCTGTTCTCCCAAGCCATTACGTGTAAACCAAAAACACCCTGGGGACGAGGGCTGAACTAAAGTGAGCGTCTAGTACAAAACTCCACAGGTGCAAAGGATGATAAACATGCACCAAAGCCAGTGTGTACTTTGTGAGCTGCAGAACTTGTATGTCAGAGGTATTCAGTGACAGAGGTTTGTTGAGTACTTGTGCCTCAGAGCAACAAGGCTTTGATTACTTGGACTGTGCGGCCGCCGCAGCTTCAATTCCTACAGTCCACTTTATTTCTATATAGATCTGTCATGATAATTAATTTTGAAGTACGATATATTGCTACAGAGAAATATCACAATAAACGGTAACAAGGAAACAACTTTATGCTACTTTATGACACAAAACACAAAACAGGAAAAACAAGTAAACCGCTTTTATTACCGTTGTCAGTGAACAGTGGCAGTTGTGATAAATAAATAGTAGAATGAAACACACACTACTATTTGGTTAGTATCGACAATTAATTATAAAACATACTTGTCATCTGATAACATTTTCTGCACCTATATATCACGGCTACAAATCAATTTACATAATAGTCCCCAAAAATTGTATAGGAGCAAAATGCACAAAATACACAAATATATAATATCTGTTTATTTAATATTTGTTTATTTGACAATTCCTTTTACCTTTTCATCTCTTTGCATATCCAGATTCACGTTAATTTGGCATTTGACCTTCCTCCCCAAAGTAAAAGTCATTCCATACAACATTAAAATATAGAGTTAAGGTACTCAATTTCTCCAGTTTTCTCCTATATAATCCCAAACATCATAATAGTGTGAATTATTGTACTTTGAAATTGCAAGCAGATTATCCTGATTATCTTGTGTGTCTGAAACCCCTTTTAGGCAATTGAGATTAAATTAATAAAATTAATAAAAGACAGAGATTAAATTATGTGAATAAATAGACATGAACGACTTTAGTTATCTCCTGTCTCTGTCAATGGGTTTATGTAAATCTGTTTCATCCAATTTCATCCATGAGCAATCTTCAAACAAAAGGACTCGCTAATAGATTAATACTTAAGTTGTTTATTTCACTTCATGAGGTGTGATTAAAGACAACAGATTATGTACTGTTATTACTATTACCGTAAAAGCAGATCATATTGCGGTGATAAAGCGAGTCATGAAATAGTTTTATGTTTACTTATGAACTTATTTTGCATATCTTGCAGGTACATAACGCAGCAGGGGCATAAGCTGGAGGTGGGCGCCCCCAGACCCCCCGCCACCGTCACAAACGCAGTGTCGTGGCGCTCCGAGGGCATCAAGTATCGCAAGAATGAGGTCTTCATGGACGTCATCGAGTCGGTAAATCTACTGGTAAGAAAAGTACTGTTGTTGGCAAAAATAAAAGGTTCAATATTTCCATTCCCGTACACATTGGTTTTGCCAAAATGTTGTTATGGTTAGTTTCAAATTTGTTACCTCTTACTTTTTGAGCTGGTTTGTAAATTTCAATGTGTGAGCCACTAAATCTAAAGTCTAAAGCATAGACATAAAAATAGTGGACAGACGATCGTCACTCCGCCCCATTCATGAAAATGCGGCTCAGTCATGGAGAATTCAAAATGGCCGCGGGTTAGCCCACACCACTCCCCCCTCGGTGGGGAGGCGGGGAGAGGGCGACTTTGGGGCGGCCTTTTGCTGACGTACTGCCGTCGTAGCCTCTATAGTTACCGCCCACTCGTAGGTGTATGGCTGCGTCCTGACATTTCCGGCGCGTAAAGCCCGCCTTCTTCATTAGATATGCAGGAACTTTAAAAAATCACAGCGGCTAAACCAGCCTGGTTCAAAAAAATTCACCCCCCTCAGCGTTGTCACAGAGCCGTAAGCTAACGTTTGAGACCAAAGCCGTATTTTGAGCCAGGCTCTAAAGTAGGTTTTGAAACGTCTAACTCCCCATTGACTTGCATTGAATAATTCTACTTCCGCAGCCAGCCCCTAGCGGTCAGCAGCAGATTGCAAACATGGCAGCCTACAGTCGGCGGCTCAATTTGAGCGCGGTAGCCTCGCCCACTGGTCTAAAGTCTAAAGATTGGATACATAATGTACAGTATTTGTAAAAAAAAAAACAAAAAAAACCAAACATTGATTTAAACATTCAAACAAAAAAGGGACATAAGTTAATAAAAAAAAATAAAAATGCTTTTGAACACTTAAAACCAGGACATTTTTTTCAATTGTAGCTGTTTTTATTGCTAAATCAATACTTGACCCGGTGCTTGTTTCTATCTACATTTAAAGTAGACATGTAACTTTTCAGACAATTCAATAAAATGTCCATGTTTTGCAGTTTCTAAGGGTTTTACTTTTAATAAAACTTTGTCTGTGATTAAACAGAGGAAATTGGAGTTGAATGATTATTTGAAAAGTCAAATTTGCAGTTTTAGGGTTTCAATTTGGTAAAAGAATCGACCACTACAAACATGTTCTGAAATACATGTCATTTATCTAATGATCAACCTTCTTTTGCTGCTGTATCTAACAGTTGCAGGTGTTTTATTGCTACTAGCCTGGTACTTGTTTCCATGGCTATGGAAACGCTAAACTTATGCGATAAAATGCCCATGGTGACAATAAAGTGACAAACCCACCACCAAAAAGTTCCACATCTCACTTCTGTAAAATGTAAAGGTGACTAATCCACACTAGTTCATGTTTTTTCATGCATTCACTGATACATGCAGTAAAGGGTTCAAAATGGGGTCCTGGTCCCCTTTGCTACGCCTTTGACCCATTTGCATTACTTTATACTTTATATTTACTCCAGCAAAAGCTTATTTAAATGACTAACTGGAATACGTGTGTCTTCAATCACTTCTTTATTACTCCAGACCTTTTCTGTTTGTTTACTTGTCAGATAAAACAATTCTTGTCTTTATTAATAACACCATCACTTGCTGAGTATTCATGGAGAGATTCAAGGTTACACATTTCCTGCAGCATTGGAAAGAGCAAAGACATTTGTCACATTTGACTGTGAGCCTCGTTTGAAGCTAAATAAGCAGAGAAGTGGCTTGTCCTTGTCCTTGAAGTAACATTTCACAAAATACAGCTACAAAGACAAATAAGCTGATAAGCTTTAACCGCGAGAGCTCTGCGCCCGTCACTTCCTTCTCTTTCAGAGACTTTTCATTAACACTTAGTCACAAATGATCTGCTAAATATGTCCATCAAACTTCATGCAAACCTTTTATTTTATATAACGGTTAAGACCCTACAGTTAAATCACAGCTTGTGAAAAGAAGCTTGTCCTAAAGTCAGCTCCTTTTAACACATATTTCATAATGTAAATGTACAATCTAGACACTGTGGGATTCTATTTTAGAACTCACTCAGCTTTTCTTCCTGTAATTTTCATCTTTTATTTTATGTCATCTACCCTCTTAAGTTAAGCTTTTTGTTTTTCTAATTGTGTGTTCTTTCCCTCCAGGTGAGTGCAAATGGCAGCGTCCTCCGCAGTGAGATTGTGGGAAGCATCAAGCTCAAAGTGGTTTTGTCTGGAATGCCCGAGCTCAGACTGGGCCTCAACGACAAAGTGCTTTTTGAGATCACAGGCAGTAAGTAACAGTGAGCAGAGAGTATTTAATGTTCTGATGGAAGGTCAAATCAATCACGATCAAGTAACATCCACATTACAATGAAGATCTAAAGGGCTGAGAGGGGAAAATGCCTGTAGTCTATTTAATGCATCAGGTTGCAGTTTTATCGTTGGCCTGTAGGTGTTGACACTTGACTATGTTCCATGCAGCGTGAACAAGGACTGGCTGCAAATGTAAAATCCCCAACTGCTCATATCAGTTCTATCTTTGTTTCATATCTTTGCAATTTCACACCAGCTTAAAAAAAAATCTGTGTTTTACTCAAAAGATGAGAAAAAAGCACATCAAAGCATGTTTCTTTTGCTGGTTGAGCTGTTTCTCAGAGGTCAGTGGTTTGAGTTTTAAGTGTTACTGTTATGTCATTGGGCAAGACACTTCACCTGTCTTGCCCCTAATGTCTGGGACCTAAAGGGTTCTTTGCTGTAAAGTTCAATTTTAATATTATATGCTGCTTTTAACCAGGCACAGTTTGAAAATCCAAATTTGATCTGGACTAGAAGTTGAAGATGTATCAAAAATAGATAATGTGTCAATTGTTATTTTGCAAAATTAGAATATTGACTATATCATTTATTGGTTGAGAAAACTAAACTAAAATTGACCTCAAAAAGAGACAGAAATGTCTAGTGTAATCATTCAAACAAGGGTATAAAGCAATATTTCCCAAGCCAACATTTTAAATATACTTTGTTTAAAAAAGATTTGAAATATAATTTTCAAGGATATTTTGACGATAGATACTTTATTATAGAATAAAATATGCCTTAAATATCAAAAATAGACAGACCATAATGTGCTTATGTCTGGTACCACTAAAACATAGTGAACCTGATTAGATTTAAGATTTTACTAAAGTTTATAATGTTACTTCTTGGTTGAACATGAGCAGCAAATGTGACATAGGTTCAACAACAGTTCCCTAGCAACCAGGCTATAAATAAGGGCCAAAATCTAAACAAATCACACAATAGTTAGGAACTGACAATAAATCATATCTGAAAACACCTTTAATTTGTTGAATAATCGTTTAAACTGTCAGAAAAATGTGACAGTTGCGCTGAATTGTCCCTGTATTTTCAATGGTACGTCACCTATTGATGACTTCACAGAGTCAGTTTTCACAGAGAGGTTCAGTTTCAGGATTTAGCGCTACTTCCTGTTATTTTAAACTTCTATTTTTCAAAATTTCTTCACAAACTGTGTTAAACATTCACCACAGAAGCTATTCACATAACTAAGCAAACATGAGAACCTGTCATAGATTTTAAATATATTAAAAACTAGACACATTTAAAGGTCCCATAACATGCAAAATCGACTTTTCAGAGGTTTTAACCTTCCTACAGTGCTATTTGGGCCTCGTATGTGTGCCCAAAGTGGTTTTTTGATTGATTCCCGCATGCTTTCGCTAGAGAACTGTCTTTTTTGTCCCCCTCGGCTGAGCAGGCAGACGGGGGCTCATCCCATGGATGACGCGGTGTTTAAGCCACGCCTCCGGGAAGCGCGCAGCCGCAGAATAAAAACAGCTAATGCTAATGCTACACAGTAATTACACGATGGATACGACAGATCGAAGAGTTAGCTTGTTATTTACCAAACGGCAATGTCCGTCGCTGAGGTACTGGAGCACGTCAAACTCCAGGTCAGATCCAGGACGTAGGACTCAGCACGACGCACCATCAGGACGGATAAATGTTTTATTCCCGTGTTTGTGTATCGCTGTTTACCGGAGCACACGGCGCATGCGCACTATCTCCGCTCTAGGCTTTGGCACGAGTTGGGTGGGGGAGGCGCGCGAGTTGGGCGGGTGAGGCAGACTGCTCTCTGTTCGGGGGGGAGTCGGATCTCAGACTGAGCCGTTTGCTTTTGCAAGGAGGGGGCCAGTCCAAGAAATGGGTGTTTTTTGGAAACTGTTATGTTATGGATATTGCACAACGCAAAATTTTATCAACAAAGCCCTTAGAATAGACTGTGTAAAGGGCAAAATAGCAGAATATGGGACCTTTAAAGTTTATCATATTCCTAATGCTAATACTGCATGAATATTATTATCAAGATAATGCAAAAACATAGAGATATTCATATATATAATTGTTAATATTGCCCAACCCTAATCCAGTCTAGACATTTAAACTATAAGATAATGTCCTTTTACATTAGAAAACGCCTGTAGTATTCAGTGTAAACTTTAAACTCACCTTCACACTTCACCTTTGGATAGTTTAGTGCGCTCAGGGCTCTGTGCAATCCCGGTCTTACCTTTTTATCTCTTCTCCTCCTTCACTCCCGCTCAGATTTTTCCATTAAAGCCTCACCGTGGCACCTTTCGTCGGGCACACTCTCGGCCCTCTCCATTTCTCGCCCCCTACAGATCGGCACCAAAGGGGAAAAGTCTCTGCTGTCTAGCCTTTTCGCCTCCGAGTTAATCCTCAGCCTGAGCTATGGGCCTGGCAGATAAAAGGTGTGGCGCGGTGGATATCTTTTACACACAGCCCACTCTTCCCCCGCTGTGTTAAAGCAGTCTGGGAACCAACGCATCCTCAGAAATAATGATCAGGAATAATGATCAAAAACAAGAGTGCCGCTGCGGACGTGCGCTGAATCTCTCCACAGATATTTACATGTCTTTACTCTTACATCTTTAAAACAACTTTACTTCTCATTCCGCAGTCATCCTGGGTTTATCATAAGGCGTGAATTGCGCTTTTTATCCCAGCTGGATGCCATTGAAAGGAGGGAACGCTGACATGAACTACATCACTGCCCTCTAGTGGCGTAAAGTCACATTACGAATGTATTTTATGCCAAATTTGATGTTGAGGGCTGAATAATTAAGCCGTTTTTGAGTTTTAGTTCACAGGACATAGTTTAAATGTATCTGAAAACATGACTTTTTGAGATTTCTTAATATAAATTGCTAAACTAATACAGAAACTCCATGTGTTTTGTTTGCAGGGCTTATACTGAATAAGGCTTTATGAACTAGGGTTGTCAGAATGGAAAACAGATCCTGTTTGGTGCTAAAGCTAACGTTGAAACTAGATACTCATTGCAAGTATTGATACTGAAACAAGTAGCAAACCTTTCTGGATTTTAGAATGAGCTTTATCAGAGCTAGTATAAGACCACATAGTACCATAAGCATTGTATACATTTGTGTGTTGAGTATGACTTTTTTTTTTGTGATCAAGCCTGTTCCTTACTATCAATATAGAGCTTGACATGTTTATATTATTGTATTATGACAGCACTACTATGAACATCAGGACATTTACTTCTCAGCAAAGAACATTGATTAACACATTGCAGTCATTTACTAATTGCAACCGGTCAAAATGACTAATTCAATTAAATTGCAGTTAATCTCACAATCCTAACTGTTTGTTTGGACAATATTCATCATCATCATGAACTTTATTTCAGACACTCAGTTGGTCCATATTATTTTGTAATATGATATTAAAGTTAAAGGAGCATTATGTCACTTTTCTGGTGGGGAGTTTGCCACAGATCAGTCTGTATGTAAATGTAATACCGCTCAGGATCGAACATCAAAAACTTGTAATTTTCAAGAATTTCACCATTTCTCGGGTAAGGACGTCTAAAATATCCAATTTTAGTTTTTGATTATTGTGAGAGGAATCTTCACGATTTAGAATGATTCACAATTTTAACAACAGGACCAAACAACTGTAAAATCCTTAATCCTCTTTCATTCACAATGTCCTTTTACATTTTAAATCCCATAATGTGTGACCAATTTACTGAACTCAAACTTGACAGAAACCGATAAGAACATGTTTTACTTTTACCATCTTTTTTTAGAAGGAATTGAAATCTGTTCTAAAATTCTTACAATGATAGAATAGAATACAACTTTATTTGTCTTTTCCAAGATAAAAAGAGTTAAACGCCATCCTTAACTTCCCAATCAACATGCAATAAAAACCAACAATAAACTCACTTGTCGAAATAAAACCGTACTACTTGGTACTATTTAAGACAGTTCTTGCAATGGGAATTAATGACCTTTGTTCTAGATTATATTAACTTTTTAGTTGTTAAGATTATTTTGTGACCTGAATAATTAGTATTAACAATTAACCAAATCTATTATAACCATTGCAATGCCATTGAGATAAAGGTTGTCTTCTTTTGGCTATTCTCCACATGCTACAGTCGTTTGTATAATTGTCCATTGGCTACTTCTGTCAGCAGTCCCATCTCAGTGTCAACTCTTTTAGACATAATATTACCCAAAATCCCTTCTGAGGCAAACCTAAAGCAGATTAGGTGTATATCCTGTGTATTAACGGTGAAGAAAGCAGTAAGAACAGCCAGTAGGTAATATCCACGGGGGACAGCGCCTGCTTTTTCAACGGGGCTTTGACACGAACACAACAACACACCTGTCTCTGTGTCTGGGCCCTTAGGTTGTTGCGATGGCAGGACGTCCCCAATGACCTTTTCTGTAGCAACAACAGAGCGTTCGGTTGTGCACGAGTCGGCGACAATTACATGGAAACAAACCGGGAAAGAGAGAGGGGAAAAAAATGAATAATTCCATCTAATAGCTTCGCTGCCCTGTTTTTCCTGGGTCTTGCTCTCGTTGGACCTCGCCTAAGCAAGTCTCACACACAAGCAATAAAGTGAAATCAATAGAGCACAATGAGCAGGTTAACCACATCTACACACACAACACGCACATGGGCAAGGACAATGAATACTTGCACGCACATATATTGTCCGTGGCAGGTCTTATTGGTCTGGGATGTGTGCAGTGGCTTTAGCTGACGGGGAAATTGGGGGATTTGCTGAAGGCCCACAGTCCCACTCTCATTAAGGCCATTTTTGACCACTCAGCAGTCACTATTAAGGATGAGAATAGTGGCTTCTGGGTACATATTTTACTGATATATATAACTGAAGATGCTGGACATGTGGCCTCACTATTAGACTGTGTGATTAACTCTGTGCTATATTTGCAACTCCAATTAGTTGTGGTGTAAGTATGATCATATGTTAGTTGCATCATCTATAACAGTGTTTCTCAATGTCTAATGTCTAATTTTGTTCTTTGGGTTAGACCTAGAACTACTGAAGTCATGCCGTTATCTTATTCTAGACCTGGTTTAGGTCTAGTGGTCTTTAGAGAGGCAATTATTTTTTGTTTATGGTACTTGGTATAGTGTAAAAAGTTTGAAAACTACTGGTCTGTACATTCGTTTTAAGTAGGATAAAAGACAACGATTGATTGAATCTTTGAAACATACCCAGTGCACCCATCATGCCTAATGCGGTCTGTTGGTGAGTGATTGGTGGTGCTTAGAGGAGCTGATGGCGCAGATTGGAAGCTTCTCCATCAGTCAGATCAGATCAGATCAGATGTGGCTTCAATTGTAGCTTAACATCACTCTGTGTAGAGTGAAACTGTTTTTTAAGTTATGTGATCACAAACAGAACAGAAGAGAGTCAATGTGAACTGATGACTGTAAATGTGGACGTATGTTGCGAAGACTTTAACACAAAGTTGGTCCGGAAGAAATTACATGGAAAGGTATTAAACAGACAAAATCAGAACCTTTTGAACAGTATTTAAAGGATACATATTATGCTAACTTGACTTTGTTGAGCTTCTAACCATGTTATAACATTGTTCCGTCATCAAAAACATATCTGGAGTAGCATTTAGCTTGATTCGTGTTTGTTTGATGAATGCTCCTTTGAAAATCCTCTCCCTCCAACACTGCGTTCTGAACTCCTTCGATGTGTGACGTAGATGATGCTGATGTCCCTTATCCCAGAATCTTTTGCTCTTTTAAGTCCTTAAATCATCCCCAGACTTGCTCTGAAGATTACTTCCGTCTAATCACAATGCATTGTGGGTATATATTTACGTGTATGTAATTGCCTCTGCAGCCAGTAGATGGAGCCACAGCTAGGTCAAAATGGCATCTCCCAAAACTGAGATAAAATTATGTTTTTCTTTGTAAAAGCATTTTATTTTTAGTTCTAAAACATGTCATGTCAAACTGACGACACTCAAGAGCAGGTTTAAAGGCTAATAACAATATGAGAAATGCATTACATTTTTCCTTTCAAATCAAATATCAATGTATATTCTCCATCAGCTTATAATACATCATCAGTTTTTTCTGTTGTGTAAACCAGGCATGTTCAAACCATGACCCTAATTTGTGAATTGGGCCAAATGACTAAAAGCAGCTTTATGGCAAGTTTTAGAAATCTGTCTTTATAAACCAAATGTCAAATATGTCAGTGTGTCTCATTGAGATTCTTAGGCTAATTTATGGCTCAGTCTTGAATTATTCCCTGTACTGACAACCAGTCTGTGAACCTCCATCGGCTCTCCGCTTCATCTGTTTTAATATGTTTCAATAAAACAAGACACCCTGTTCTAGATTGTATTGTTCCCTGAGTGTCACTAACTTATCAAAAGAGCAAAATTAAACAATGTCACTCAACATATTCATGCTAAACACTGCATCATAGGAATATTCCGTTTTTATTGCATATGTTAAATAGGCAAACTTTGCTCATTGATTAGTTATTTCAAAGTCCAGTTTCCTAATTGCCCACACGCATTTATGTTTTTTCTGAGAAGTTGCTGACTCAGGCTCTTTGGGAAGGTGATTCCAGCAGGTTTTCACATGGTGTGCACGTCCCTTTTACCCGTAGCCGCTAAATAATTGTTCAGTTGGGGACAAGATCAAGCTGGGTGGATTTGGGAGTGTACAATGTGTGCCTGCCGGAGAGATTGAGTGGATGTTTGTCAGTCATCATTACCTTGACCTTGATTTCCCCTCGAATAGATGGAGAGCGCTCCCTCTGCGATTCCCCGGAAAGCTTTCAATCACTCTGTGCGCTTATGTTTTTTTCTTTTTGCTGTGTGTCAGGAGAGAAGAGCAAGACAGTGGAGCTGGAGGACGTGAAGTTTCATCAGTGTGTCCGCCTGTCACGCTTTGAGAACGACCGCACCATCTCTTTTATACCACCGGATGGCGAGAGTGAACTCATGTCCTATCGCCTCAACACTACAGTAAGTGGACCACACAGAACATTTGAACGGCTCCAGAACATATCAAGCATTTTAATCAGACAGTTTAGTTCAGCTTTAGTCATATCACATTTCCTTCAAATGCATAAACCAAAGATCATTCACCTATTTTGTTTTACTTCATGCTGTGAAATTGATGATAGATATTTATGTGCAAACAAATCGCTACCGTCAAAGTTAAAATTACTTCTGTCTAATCAGTTATGTGTAGTGTCTTATCAACCTCATAAAGCCTAAATATTTTTGAGCTTTAAAGCACTGTATGGCAGAAAAAATAGGAAAAGGAAGTATTTTGTTTGACTTAATTTTGTGAAAATATGTCAAACAAAATGACCCATACCCATATTTTCTTTGTGTCCCTACTCCCTAATGTACTCAGTGGTTTCAGTCTGTCCTCTGACTTAAAAAAAATGGCTGTTATTCTGATTTTCTTTTTTGTAATTCAGTCCATTCTCGTCACTCCCTATAACTCAAATCTTTTTCTATTACACTCCGTATTTACAGGACCTTACAACTGTATTTTATTGAAACAGAAATGGTTGGTGAAGATACAAACTACCTTCTGTTTACATCAGCCTCCCCAAACCATGGTTGAAATCTATTGAAGTCTATCAAGGCATACCGAGGCTAGCAATTAAACAAGTCTAAAGCAAGTTTCAGGGTGTAACTCCTCCTTTAGTGCTTTCCTTCCTTTATGGCATTATACATTTCTATTCTAGCTCCTCATATCAGTACTTTCAGATTAAAAATGACGTCCGGATGGCAGTCAAAATGTCTGGATTTCAAATACCTTGTCTAGAAGATTTAAGGTGCAGTAGCTTCCACCTGTTTGTCTCCATGGAGCTGTTTTTGCTTTGCCTGGAATGTTCCACAGTATGGCATGAAACATCATGGGGACAAGCAGGTGACTCTAGGCCACGTTACTGGTCAGATCTGTGGAGAGACGACCCTGCTCACATAAAGAATGCTTGTATTTCAGCGTATTTTATGTTGCTATAAAAATACATGCAGTGAATAAATGCTTGATATAAAAGTTTAATGCCACACTCTGGAACATTTCAGGTAAAGCAATAACACTTCCATGTAGACAAACAACCAGAACAGTTGCACCTTTTAAATAAGGCAGCGCCCGATGTCTACCAACTCTTTTTGCTATTTTTCCGTCCATGTTGGTTGTCATGGTGATGTGTGAAAAACGTGCACTATCAAACGGTTCTGAACATTTTGACCCATGTGTTTTATCTTATGAAACAGACACAGGCTGTTCTTTTTATTCTTGTCAGCGAGCTAACCTTTTCTGGTGTGATTTCAACGCCAACACATCAACTAACCTAAACTGTTTCCTAAGCGCAACCTAGAACCCAAATCTAACCCAAATCCTAAACCTAACTCTGTAGATTTAACGTTACTTACTACGTTACTAATCATTTTAAACTCACAATTTATTATCATTTATAATGTTTTACCCATTTTCAACACATATGACGGCTGAATAGCGCTGAGAGTTGAGAATAACGTAGACACTTTGTTTAAATAAAGTTACACCAGAGTTCAAACACAGTGCTCGTCTTGTAGTAAAAGTAGAAGTTTCTTTGGAAGCCCTGGTGTCGGTCCTGCTGTGTCCTGCTGTGCCCCTTGTGTCAGTTCGGTGATGTACTCTGAGGTTCATCCTGGTGCCCCTTGTGTCAGTTCGGTGATGTACTCTGAGGTTCATCCCGGTGCCCCTTGTGTCAGTTCGGTGATGTGCTTCGCGGTTCATCCTGGTGCTCCCGCTGACCTTGTCCCCTCTGCTCCTCCCTGACAGGTGAAGCCGCTCATATGGATTGAGAGCGTGATTGAGAAGTTCTCTCACAGTCGTGTGGAGATCAAGGTGAAGGTAATGATAAGTGACTGACACAACACAACACAACACAACACATGCACGCGCACACACACACACACACACACACACACACACACACACACACACACACACACACACACACACACACACACACACACACACACACACACACACACACACACACACACACACACACACACACACACACACACACACACACACACACAGACAAATGCCCTGCAGGCTCTATGCAGTGTCTTCCTGCATTCATTCCCTCATACAGTGTTTAGTTGAATATTAAAATGTGTTACTTTTGAAAATAGAAAAACGACCAGTGTTTCTACTGTCAGGCAACAAAAATCTAGGTGAAATTTGATATATATATATATTTCAATCACGTATATATGTATGTATATATAATACACACACACACACAAACACACACGCACAGTCATACATATATACATACATATATACGTGATTGAAATGTGATTATTTTTTATACACATACAATCAAAATTCCCTCCTCACCCTCTGCGGGTGGTCTCTCATCCATCTCATCCCTCTCTAAACTCTGGTCCAAGAGCCCAGGGAGCTTGAGGGTTCGGCTTAGCTGTTCCTAGCACTGCGCTCTTCTGGACTGAGATGTCTGATGTTCTTCCAGGGATCTGCTGTAGTCCCTCCTCCAGTTTTGGGGGTCACTGCCCCAAGTGCTCCGATCACCACGGGCACAACTTTGGCCTTTACCTTCCAGGCCTTCTCCAGCTCTTTTCTGAGCCCTTGGTATTTCTCTAGTTTTTCGCCTACAGTGCCAAAACCCAGATGCAACTCCAATAATTGCTCCATCCATTCTTACCTCATCGTGTGGTGTCGCTTGATGAAATATCTAAAATGGGATAGTCTTCATCTGCACATTTTATCAGCACAGCTAGTAAGCTGAAGATGTTCCAGCGGTGGTACATTGGACTTTATTTCATTTTGTCCACCATCTGATTAAAGGAAACTATCAAACTGCTACAAATGTTAGAGATAAAAACAAAGCTGTAACCCTTTTATTTCCAGTCAAATCAACCATTCTGGGACGAATCGGGGTCAGTTTGTTCACCAAACCCACAAATAAAAAAAGGACCCAAACATTTAATAGGACTTTTATATGGATTCTGTCTGGACGTTTTCTTACTTTATTACAATTACCTAAAACTAATTTCTAGTCAAATTGGCTTCAGCTTTAAAAGAGGAATTGTTAAAACCCAGCAAATGCTCAAACAAGTGTCAATCCAGCACTACCTCCAGACACCAGCTTTACTCGTTCATATATATAACAACGAAAATTTAGAGTAAATCAGACACCTCAGCTCCACAAAGAGTCCAGCCATTGGTTTGTGCTCCAAACGGTTCAAGAACAGCTTCAGTTTGAATTTTATCAGACGTTTTAGGAAAAATAGGCCTTCAGTGTAATGGGCTAGAGGGGTTGTTTAACATCTATTGGTTATCATGGCTCATATATTGGCTATTACCAGAATTGATTTCGATACAGTGTGCCACAAAACCTGAAAATTGAGAAAGAAGCTGTGTGTGTAAAACTGTACTCATGAGAAGTGGCAGGTGATTCTTTGTGCGTACAAAATGGGTAAATGATGCCAGTAAGATGGAAAAACAGGAAAACAACTCCAAGGCACTTTTGACGGTGATAATTAAAAAGCCTTTTTTGTATAAGTTTAAAAAAAATAAAAATAGTGCCTTGGAGTGTTTCCATCTTACTGGCATCATCAACATGTTTTATTTAACAATGCCTCACAAACACTGTGCAGTCTTACGTCCAGCTTGCATTCCTTATTAAAATTGGCACTGTTGTCTAAAGCGTTTTACTGTAGGCACTGAGTTGTCTTTTATTAGTTCTGTCCATTAATCCGTTGCATTTATGTTGTAAATTTTGATAATTTGGTCATAATTTCTGATCGAAATTGATTAGATTGAGTGTGTGTGTTTTTTTAACAGATAACCAAACTGACAATCCACAAACACTGAGCCTTAGAATTATTCGTTTCGATTCGATTGGCTTCACAAACTTATGCATGTTATTATACCATCATATCATTATCATTCACATGGCTAGAAGTTATTTCAAGTCAAAACCATCACATATTTATGGTATAATGATGGCACTTTTTTAAGCAAAACATTGAAATTTGGTGCCAGCTTTTGTTTCATGTGGATAGGCCCGGTAGTTCCACATTTGGACAATTAAAACACACATTCTACCATAGAAAATTGACCTGCTTTCCAGCTTTTATTATGTCATGTGAACGCAACCCATTGGTCACACATTTAGATACAGAGGTTATGCACAGACATTCTTTTTTCATAAAACGCTCCTCATTCCAACTGAGCGGCAAAGTCATGCACAGCATAACTGATAAAAGGTGTTTCTTTGCTTTTTTTTGGTGCATGTTTTGATGTAGAGATTCGCTCAAATTACCTTTTATACGACAAAATGGAAAGTGAAAGCTGTTTCTCTATTGTTGCTGCAAATGAGCAGAGCTGAGCTAGCTTGTTTGCTAACAATGGCTGGAGATTAAGGACACTGCAAATGCCGCACAACAATACTCAACTCCAAGACTCAGAGACATCTTATTTAAAGCAGAACTAAGTAAACCTTTTACCTTATTAAACATCTTTCTAAGTCCGTGTGTTGGTTGCAAATTCATTTCCGTGGCGTTTGAAGTCCTCGCCGTCTCCCCCTGCTGTCTCTGAGCGGGAAACCAGCCTTGCAACATTTTCTGACGCGGACCCGATGACAGCTCTCCTAAGAAACCCTGGCTCTCTTTTATAATATTTGGCAACATGAAATGCTTTTGTATATGATTGTACTTCCTTATTTCAATAAAAAGGAAGGGAAAAAAAGAGAAACAGAAAACTTTTGTGACTTTCTGGAAGTATTTTCACAAGAGAGAGAGCAGCAGGAGGAGCTCTGTCACTGAAATTACTTACTTCTGCTTTAAGGACAGAAAGATAATGAGTTCAACTGTGTGTGATCCCAAAGTCTGTATCAGTATCAGATAAATGTGAGTGTAGCTGTAGTGTTCTGTTGTTAATCTGGTTTTCTACAACTGTTTACCTGATTTTCTTATTTTAGATGTCAGATACAAACTAAATATTTTGCAGAGTTGTAGACTTTTATGTTTTATCAGACTTTAGCATTTTATTTCCCATATTATTGTTGTGTTTTGAGCTCTTACAGGACAAACTGTCATTATTCATCATTGACTCTCATGTTTTTGGCACTCACTGCTAAAATGCTAAAATACAGAATGCAGTGCTGTCATCTGCATAACCTCTGTTTTTAGTGAAGTGAATAACCACACACACACACACACGCACGCACGCACGCACACACACACACACACACACACACACACACACACACACACACACACACACACACACACACACACACACACACACACACACACACACACACACACACACACACACGTACACAGATGCACACTGCTCTCTCTGCAGGCCTTCCCGTTTGTCCATGAGACTTATTTAGTATTTATGACACATGCATCTCAGGTGTATTACAGCCCTCACCATCTGTTCTGACGCAGCACAACGCCACAAACAAAATGCAAAACAACATGCATAAACACAACGAATCGCTGCGTCCTTTCATTCTCGATGTGCAGAGTCTCGGATGACTTTTGACCTGCTGTTCCCCTTTCTCTCTCCCGCAGGCCAGAAGTCAGTTCAAAAGTCGATCAACTGCCAACAATGTGTCCATTCTGGTGCCCGTGCCCAGCGACGCTGACTCACCCAAATTCAAGACGAGCATGGGCAGCGCCAAATGGCTCCCCGAGAAGAACGTAGTGCAGTGGAACATCAAGTCCTTCCCTGTAAGTGCCATTACAAACTAAATATCTGCATTCAGATTGTGTTCAAGTCTCTTATATTAGACTACATTTACTTATTTATAATGATAGTTTGTTTTTACCTCATCAAAAACATATCTACAAGTGATTTATCTTATTTGTACATGTAAACTGTAGACATTTTTACCACAGAAATATCTATTGCGCGTTAAAGTGTCACAATTCTTAGATTTCATACTCGATTTCCGTTTTACTAACAGATACTCGATTTTCCTTGAACTTGCTTAACTTACTATGAAACTATGGCACTTTACAATTATTGGACTTTATGTAATCTGCTCATGATTGTTGCACTTTGTTTCAGTTTTTTAAACACATTGTTTTGTTGTTAATGTAAACTTTCAATGCTCCTGATGTGTGCTGCTGACCTCTCGGCCAAGTGAAAAAGAGATCTCAGTCTCAATGGTTGTCTTTCTGGATAAATAAAGGTTAAATAAAATAAATTAATTAAGGAAAAGGCTCAATTTTGATAGCTCTATAATGGTGAAAACACACTTTTTTTACACAGTTGAATGTAATTTTAACAGAAAATAATAGTAGTTTGTTCGACTATTTCTAAAATAAACAAAGACAGTTCCAAAACTATTCAGATCAGAAAAGGATAAAAATAAATAACATATACATTCAGAAAAAGGTCAAACCATGTCCTTTTTTGTGTGATTTTATTTTGTCTTTTCCTACAACCCTAGGCCAGTAGTTTTCAAACTTTTTTGTTTGAACAGAGATTGAGATTTTGACCAAATGCAAACAAAGATGAAGATATAGAGATGCCACTTCATTGAATGTATTTGCAAAAAAAAAAGTTTTGTCACAGAAAACACACATTTTTACATGTTCCAAGCATTGTTTTGGTTAATTGCGGCTCCCTCAGTCTTCCCTCTGCACATGGCATGCTTTGGACTCTATCTACAGTAGTTGACAATTATTTCAATAATCAGTTAATTGCAATGAATCAATGAATGTGTTGCAGCCCTAAAGGAAACCAGATCAGCATGACCGTTTACTTTTGCTGGGCTGAAAAATGTTTCAAGCAGAAGGAGTAGAGAAACTAAAAGCTTGTTTTCCCAGCTCAGTCTGAACTCGGGGGACAAGTGATAAATGTCATTTGAGCGAAAACTGTCACAGCTAGTGGTTTTTTACTACTGCAACGGTTCAAGCTCGTATATTTATTCCTTATCATCTTGTCGCTTATAGCATTGACCAAAAACATCTGCGTCCACTTTAGGTTGACGCCTAAATCAGTCAAGTCTCCAAGAACACATTTTTCATACGTATTGATTGTTTTAAAACCTGTGCAAAGATATTTAAATTATCTAAATTGGCCTGAAAAGAACAATATATGTGCACTTAAGGATTATTTTAAGGCTTGAGAGTAATTATCTTGTTCCACTGCTATCTGAATTCTGAAGCAAACAGCCGTGCAATGCTATATCTTATCTCTGCCCGAAAGACTCTGAAAATGGAGTAGTGGAGTAGTGTGACAGATATTAGACAGCGGCTATTTATCATGTTCTCATCGACCCCACACACGCACACTTTCACACACTTCTGATAACAACCTGTACTGTCGCCAAAGTCTTAACAATCTTCAAAAAACATGTAGCGCATTAATTCAGTTGATGTTTCTTTTATCTGTCAAGCCTGGATATCTCCGGAGTAATTCATTATACCTCACGCCTGTCAAGTAGGGTTTACGATATCCAGCCTGGGCAGCAATTTTCCCTGTGTCACCGTCAACCTTTGAACACTGTGGAATTACGTATTCTCCAAGGGTGCATGGTTTTAATAGAGGGTTGTTGCAGCTGACAGACACGAGCATTGTTAACACTAACTTTTAGGCCTATTCATCGAACAGTTTGTCCTTGAATTTGAAGATGTTGCCTATAGATAACAGTTCTATACTTCTGTGTATGTTTCTGTCTTCAATTCTGCAACAAAGACGTTATTTTCTGAAAGTTATCTGTCAAGGACTCTATCACCAACAGCCCTCACAAGAACATGTTTATTAATTTATTTATTTGAAAAGGATTTAAAGTTTATGTGAGTCCATAGCACTTTATCATAACTAACCTTCTTCATGTCTTAGTAAAGCACGAACAAAGACTTTATTCATAATCAACAAATAGATTATTAAGATTCAGGCTTAGTAACTATTTAACAAATATTCTAACCATAATTTGCAACCCTCACTCTAACCTTAACCTTAATTAAGTAGTTACAAATCCTGAACCATGTTTAATAAACTATATATTCATTATTTATTAAGTCTTTGTTAATGCTTTATTAAGGCAAAATAAGATGTAGTTATTATAAAGTGGTACCTTAGTCCTAATATGCCTTCATCACAAGCAGGCCTTACTAATCATACCTCACTGCCTTAGTTAAACTGCTTTACTCCATGTGCCCTATACTGAAACTATAATATATAACTGGGTTTGTTTGCACAAAAATTAAAGTACTTCACAGAATAAAAATCACAAGGTGTCTAGAATCACCCAAATAATACTAGGATAATAGATAATATTGGACTTTTATAATTCATGTTATTACTAATGACATGTTACAAGAGAATTTGTTCAAGTTCTTAATGTAATGTAATGGTCAGTAATGTAATAGTCCATTACAACGTATATTTATGTTAGGGCAGCACAATGTTGGAAGAAAAATCTAATACATTTAATTCTAAAATCTAAATCAGTTTGTCATCTATTAGAAAAAAATGTAATAGATTTTTCTTGCAATTGTAATTACATTTGCGTTATATTCAAAAGTTTAAAAAGTAGGATCCTGTTCAGACTGCATGTTTACATCTCTGTAAACAACTCCCGAATCATTAACATTTGAGATAAGCCTGAAGTATTAACTGATAAACCAATAACAGAATACCATACATTTCTGTAAAAAGACAGGATATTTTTTCTTTTCTGCATTTGACCCATATTCAATGCCGCTGGGACAAACTGTCAGGAGTTGCGCTCAGGGACTATCTCCAGATGTTGGGCTTGTCTTGGTCAGGACTACTGCAGCTGGAAGATTTTTCCCTATTGTGCATGTTTTGATGGAGGAAACCCACCTAGACACGAGGAGAAACACACAAACTCTACACAGAAATGCCCCACCTTTTTACTGTGAAGTGTGAGTGCAGCGTGCCTGTCTTTGAAAAGGCAATCTACAGACCCTTTAAAATGCTTCCAGAATGGAGGCAAAAGGAAGCAGACTGTAATTCATTTTCAATAATTCACTCACATCAGATAAAAATACTAATGGTTTTAAATTGTTATGTGAGGGGGAAAAGCATCTAATTATTATTTCCAGGGTAGAACTAACAGCTATTTTGCTCTTCTATCACATAGGATGGACAATATACTATTTTCTAGTTTTAAAATTGTCTTTGAGCTTCATGAAAAGTATAATTTATTGTCAAGTATGTGATATCTGTAGATGAAAAATGATTGTGGTTCATCATTTCCGGTCAAACCTAAAAATCTGGATTTTCCCTTCAAGAGTTCATCTTAATCTCAGAAACAAATCATGTAAAATACGACAGTCTTTAAAGCAGCTATGATGTCACTCATATATTTCTGACTGGTTTTCATTTTCCAAAATCATCTCAGTTTGTCATATTTTGTGATATTCTGAGGTTTATGCCACTTTCTCCAGTGAAATCACATCATGTTCCACTTTGATTTTGCCTCCATTCCAGAATTTAGAATGTCTTATTTACAAACTTTTAAAGGATCTATAACAGGTATGAGCAAACATTTTGACTCAAGGGCCACATTGGATTTTTACACTTGCCCGGGGGCCGACCATTTACAGTTTGGATGTTGTTAACTACAGTATATTAAAACATACTATTACACATAGACTAAAATACACAAAAAACTACAACAGAAGAGCAAAAATCATTACCTTGAGTGGGAACAGTGCTGTTGGTCACTCTTTTTAGCCAATGCATCAAAGTTTGGTGTTATTTGAGTGGTGGCTTTTCTCAAAACAGATCTTAAATGAACTGCAGTTTCAGACGATGAAAGATGACAAATGTGCCATACTTAACTAAATGCTTTGTGGGCCGGATCAAAATGCCAAAAGGGTTTGCCCCCCCTCTGGTCTAAATTCTAAATAATTGCAGCCTTTGAGATTTTATAATTGCGGAAACTCAAATTGCACTATTGATTTGCGCTTGTGATTTATTATGACACCCTAATTTACGCATAATATGAGGAGGAGTGTAACACTTCATCACATTTATACCGGTGCTGAAGTTTAAAAGTGTCACGGCACTGCCCAGCTGCTGCTATCTTATTTACTGTCATGTCATATCTTCTCAAGGAACCAAAACATTTATTTTATCATATGTTCTAATCTCTATCTTTGATCCATGTCAGTTTATCATTTACCAGATGTCGTAACCTGTTTGTGCCCTGTTATTCTTTTGTCCATGTGCGCAGGGGGGTAAAGAGTACATGATGCGCGCACACTTCGGCCTGCCCAGCGTGGTAGGTGACGAGATGGAAGCCCGGAGACCCATCACTGTTAACTTTGAGATCCCGTATTTCACTGTGTCTGGCATCCAGGTACTCGCTGTTTGTGTAGTTCCCTTGTTTAAATACAATAGAGTGGTTGTACATGGCAGTGGGAAAGCAAATAGTCGACTCAATGGATAACCTATTAAGTCTTCTCTCAGACGGAAAGTACATGCACATGGAAAGTACATGCCGTTTACAAAAGGGTTGGGTTTAACATCTCCTCACCAGAATTATGTTAAGAAAGAATTTATGTCAAGTCTCATAAAATTGAACTATCGCTCGTGACTGGGACAGCGAGATTATGAAGGGTGGAATTTATGGGACTAAAGTTAATATTAAATCTGTCCAATAACAACACAATTCAGCCCTGTTTTTGAATGTCTAATGCTGTAAGGTTTGGTTGCGATAGGCCAAACAAAATCAAACAAAATTTTAACTCTAAGGAAAAGCTCCGTACAGATTTTGATACCACAAAGACAATGGAATGCAGTTTTCAAGACAAAATAATAGTTGCTTCGTTAATATTACCATGTGGTCTTATGTTGGTTCAAGAAGACCATTCTAAACTTATGCATAAAAGGTCACATTTCATTTTTATGCAATTTTTCCAGTATCAAAATGTTAATATCAAGTTTCTTTCCTAGTTTTAGTCTCAATATAGTATCTGGGTAATGATTTCTTTGACACTATTGTAGTTTAACGTTAAAGAGCCACTAAATGCCAAAACCACTTAAAAACAAACAAATAAAAAACAACTTATTTTAAGGCTAAAGATCAGTCTAAAATTGAGTAGATACACACACCGGGCCTTATTTTAAACGGGTTCAGTTTGATATAATAATAATAAATTAAAGTCTATGTGACAGGTTCTCATTTTTGTCTAATACTGACTTGGTGGGAGGGCAACTGTGTTGAATATTTATCATAGTTTTACATCTGTGAAGTAGCAGTTTGTGAAGAAAATTTGAAAAATAAAAGTACAGGAAGTAGTGGTAGTAGTAGTACAAGGTGGAGGAGTTCTAAAATGGAATCCCTCCATGTGTGTCATCAAAAAGCGACATACAGTTGAAAATAAAGAGACAGTTAACACTCAACAGACACATCTTTCTGGTAGTTTAAACAGTCATTCAACAAAATAAAGGTGTTACCAGGTATTATTATTTGTCAAATCATAACTATTGTGTAATTTATGTGGATTTTGGCCCTTGTTTTCAAAATGGTTGCTAGGAAACAGTTGTGGAATTACCTCTATCTATGTCATATTTGCTTCCCATGACCAACCAGGAAGTGGCATTATCAACTTTACGAAAATAGTCAAACTGGGGACAAACTGGAAAAATGCTCAGTAAAATCTTAAATATAATATAATACTCGCATAGATTTTAACATTTATTTTTGTAGAGCTCAAAATCATAACAGCAATCACTTTACAAAATATTTCCTTTAAGCAACAGAAAGTTAGAAAATCAAACAATAAAACTATAACTGGTCAATAAAAGACAAGCAGATTAACCTAGATTAGAATTTTTTTTTTCATTAAAGCACATTTTAGATTTTGCTAAACATTTTAACCAATCTCACCCCAGTTTAGAAATTTAGCAAAAACAATTATGACATCACACTTGTAATACCATAACTGTTACTTAGCAACCATATTTTTAAACTGTCCAATTTATACAATAGTCATTATTTGACAAATATATGTGCTAAGACTATAACTGAATGTTTGAAGGATCAGAAAAATGTGTTTCTTGTGCACAAATGCTCCCTGAATTATATGCTTTGAGATGCTTTTTCAATTTACTTCAACTTTTCTTCACTTAACTGATGTAAAATTATGGTTAATATGTGAAATGAAACAATTAAGTTATTAGAAAAAATCATGCAAACTTGTTAAATGCACTTCAGTATCACAGGAAAGAGTGTAGTTTATCTTGGCTTTTCTATCTCGATGAATAACCCGTAGCACAGGACTGCTTCTGTACTGTGTTCAATTTACTCTGAATTGGCCGTGACAGATGATTTTGTTTTTGCTGCGTAGGTGAGATACCTCAAGATCATAGAGAAGAGCGGTTACCAGGCTTTACCGTGGGTGCGCTACATCACACAAAGTGGAGGTGAGAATGCTTGCTCTTAAATATAGCCCCTGCAGCATCCTTTTCAAACTGAACTTATTTAAAATGATCAAATGTTGGTGTTGTAGTGTTCACTGGCAAACTTTGTGCCATCGCTGGGATTGAGCTGTGCTGCTGCTTGGGCTGCACAATATATTGAAAAAATAAATAAAATCTGTAACACTTTATAATAACTACTTTTATTCCTGTAAGACGTAATTCCTTGTGAACAAATAGTCAGAATGATTCAGGTTTAGTAACTACCACACTAATACTTTAACCCTAATAACTAACCCCAACCTTAATTAAGTAGTTACTAAATCTGAATCATGATATGTTCATTGGGAATTATTAAGTATTTGTTCATGCGTAGTTAAGGCTAATTAAGGAAGTGAAGTGAAGTGTATAGGCCAGACATGTCCAAACTTAGGCCTGGGGGCCAAATGCGGCCCTCAGACCAATTTTTCTTGGCCCTTAGGCTTCCTGGTGAACTGGCCCACATTGTCCTGATAAGTACTTTTTACAGCACATTTCAGATTTTCTACAATTCCAACCTAAATAACTAACATTTTGGTGCAAAACAAACCTGATATTAAGGCAATGAGACTGAATGTAGATGTGGTGGTACTTAAACATCAGATAAATGCAGCTTTTTTTAACGTTTCGCGATTGATTTGTGGCCCTCCGCTTGGTCTATATTTCAATATGTGGCCCTCGATGGAAAAAGTTTGGACACCCCTGGTATAGGCTAATGCAGTTATAAATAATGCAAGAAGATTAATATATCACAATAACACAAAGTTGTTCATCTGAGAGAAATGTTTTAAGTAAGATGTTAAAAAGGCAGATTTTATTCATATTCTTTTCTTATTAAGTTTTACCTTGTTTACCTTACCTTGTTTATCTTGGTATAGTCCTAATTTACTGAACCAATTGTGCCAAAAAGGACACTGAATATGGCAACAGTATCATTATTGCAATACAAAACATAGTTATTGAATATTGCATATTTTAAGTTTCTGCTGCTGAATCCAGAAGAATGCACGTGGGGGATTCACCTAACAAGAATATCAAAGTCATTAAAATCAATACGGGTGCAGTACGGATCTGCAGAAATAATCTGCAAAGAGATTTTCCCAGACACCGCAGCGGTCTGAAGCGGTTTTAGATAATTAGACGAGTACTAATTACCTATAACCACGTGAACCGCATAGGTGTATAAACGAGGTGTTAAGTTGTGAGCCCATTTGTCTCAGTCTCAGCTTGTTTTATTTTGGCTCATAGCTCCTCTTCAGCTTTTAATTACCTCGTTAAGATTTTGATGTTGAAAGGTCAAGGTCACTGTAAACTGTCTTGGAGAAAGCTCAGTATTTCTCACTGTAATTATGTGGGAATTTTCCATCAGAGTGTACTTAGCATCAAAAAATAGCTGCAATATCTGTATTCAAAAGGTTAACTACATAACAACCAAATGCCGTGCCCACGAGTGCCTTTTAAAGATACATCTCTTAATGCAGAAATTTTAGCTGCGCCATGCTTTCAAAGTTATTGCAAATTCATTTTGACAAACTATATTAAAAAAGAGGTTCCTTGTCCCCCAAGAATCTAATTGGGACTACTCTGCCATATGGGAAATTTCAGAAATCTCTCCACTTCCCCTTTCTGCCAATTTAGAGACGCTACTCAGCAGACTGGACCAGCACAGACAACAACCTGCTGTGACTGACTCAGATGAAGCAGGGATAATGCCTGGTCAGCACTGGAGTTAAGAAATGTTTCAGAAAAATATGGCGGACATATCACAGTGTTGTATGTTAGATATCTTGAAGCTTTGGAGCGATGATGATTAAACCGATCAGAAATGACATGAAATGTGTCTTGGTGTCACTATCGCAAGTAGGGCTGCACAATTATTCAAAATTGAATCGAAATGGCAATTTCAATGGACGCAATTAGCAAATCGAAAAAGACTGCAATTTTTGTGCAAGTGCAATAATTTCCTCCACAAACAACAAAATATCTTGTTTCATTCTACGTAAAGACTGCAAACCATGTAGTTTAGATTTGTTAGGACATGTTCTGAAACCAGCTACAAAAATGAAACAAAAAGCGACGAAAACGTGACTAAGAGCATTAAAAATCTGCAAAAACATGAGTAAAACTGACACAAACGCGAGTAAAAGCAACACACGCCTAACTAAAAGTGATAAAAGCGTGACAAAATCTGACCAAAATGAGACTAAAAGCGACAAAAACATGACTTAAAACGACAATAACGTGACAAAAATGCTTCTTTTACTAGTTTGTCAGTTCATATTTCAATATTTTTGTCAGTTCTCCTGGCTGCATTTAAAATCTGAACTTTGAACAGAATCGTATTATTAAAATCTAAAAAAAAAATTGCAATTTGATATTTTTGCCAAATTGTGCAGCTCTAATTGCAAGCTAGGTTGAAAGCTATATACAGTTCTTGATATGCTGCTTTTGCATGTCGTCTTTTTTGTTTCAACTGACCCGTGTTTCTCAGTTTTCCCACCAACCACCACCTTAGATATATTTTGCTTTCCAATTGCCACCAGATTTAAACCTGAACTGGGCCTAAATCAGGGCTAACATGCTCTAAAATGAGACAGAGCCATGTACCACCAGAGGAAGTACAACAGTTTAAAAATCACTGGTGTGCATAACACCTCTACTAAAGATCTGAAATTGCCTATATTATTCAGAGAAAGGGTGTGAAATGCTGTAATTTAAGCAAGCTACTGTATCTAAAAATGTGAACTATCCTTGGAATTCTTCAACAAAAACACAATGGGTTATTTTTTCTGCTCACTCCAAACGCAGTAGTGGGATTATGTGACTCTAAAATGAGGATGCCATGAAGTCTTTCCTGGAAGAGCGGTGTCAGAATGGGTGTGTGTCACTATTAGGCGCGTGCCCTACGAGTGAACTGGTCCGTGCAGCATCCATCATATCCATTACCTGGCGCTGTCGGCCCCTGAGCTGAGGCCTCGGGGGGCTTTAAATGACACCATGCTGGATGCCAGGGAGGAGAACTTTACAAGCCTGCGAGCTCTGCCTTGTAATTTCTCGTTCAGGCCTCGAGCTGGAGGCACTTTAGGTTTCCAAAGCCCTGTTACAGCAGGGAAGCACCTGTAGGTGTTGTGCCGCCGCCTGAGAAGGATTGCATTTGTGAGACGGCTGGCACACTCCAGTGTCGGCTCTGATTTAACTCTCTGTCGTCAGATGACACAAGGAGAGTGAGAGGAGTGTGGGGGAAACAATGGAAGGGATTTGAGTTTGAATGTTATTTCCAAAATACGTAGTTAATACATCGTTCAGGTAAACTAATGTTTACCTATTTTGGAAATAATAAATAACATTCAAACTCAAATCCCTTCCATTTGACCACTGACTGTTTAAGTAACATAGATTCTCTTTTTTTCATCACTTCATTATCTTTTTAATGATTGTAAAGTGACATTCATATTTGAAAAATAATGATAATATATAAATTAATGTTTTGGGGATATGCAAATTAGAACATCAAGTACAGTATGTCGTTTATGATTTAAGAGGCTGCAAAGTTATTAAAATACAACGTGCAAAGAATATAAAGTTATCTTTGTGCATTTTTATTATGGTTGTAAATTTATACGCTTCTTGTGTGAGACTTGAAACATTTACAGCTATATTTTATCACATTTTGAATGGACTGCTAAAATATTGTCCAATTACCATCATCGGGATAGTCACACATAATACTGAGATATGAATCTTTGTCACTATCTCTCACCCGTAGTAAAAGTAACATTTATTTTCAAATAAGCCAAACTAGAGAACCTAAAATGTTGAAAACCACTTCCAATAGACAAATAGAAGGTGGTCTTGTGCTTGACTGATGTATTTCAATGTCTGAATGTGATCTTAGTAAGACTTTAAAGCACACACACAGTATAATGCAAAATTGAACTTTTAACCATGTTATAATATTGTTCCCTCATTAAAAAACACACCTGGAGTTGCATTTAGCTTCACTTGTTTCATGAGTCCTGTTCACAAGGTCTTTTTCTCTGCTCCTCTCCTCCTCACAATTAGCTGTTTCAAATTTCCCAGATTTGTGACATCATAAGCACAGATCCAGAGGTCTCCTGTGCTGTTTGTAAGTCCTTAAATCATTCATTACACAAGGTTGTAATGTTTGTATTTCTGCCCTTTTGTAATTCCCTTTGTTCGCTGTGGATGGAGTGCTAACACCAATCCTGATGAGGGAACGCCTGATAGAAACGCTTGAGTTTTTCAAAATACATTATTCAGATATAAAACATGATAGGACAAAGTAAAGTTACTCAAGAGCATGTTTAAAGGCTAATAATAATAAAAATATACAACAATATGTGTCTTTTAAACAAACCTGAGCAACGCCTTGGAGCAGAGCCTGTCCACATAAATACAGCCATCATAATTATATCGATTGTGACACAGTCTTGTTGTAAATGGAAATCTTACAGAGACAGTCACTCTTACACTCTGGACCACTGCCAGGACTGTAGCAAAAAAAGTTTGATATGAGCCACATACCCTGGAAATGAACCTTCCTCCATCACATCCATTCCCTCCATTACTGCGCCTTGTCAGGTACGAGGCATTGGCTGTGTGGGCGGATTGGTGCCATCGGATGCCAGGAGGCTCCCAGGGAAGAGCCAAGGTTACTACGAGCCGGGAGTAACGTCAGCAAAGGAGGAGGCCGGACTGAAATTAAGAGTGATGAAGTTAGGCGGAGTGGAGAGAAAGCTATCACCTTTCTCTTATTGTTCCCATCAGCAGCAGCAGAGACGCAGAGGGGAGTGAGAGGCGGTGGTAGCGTTTTACTTGGCACCACGCTAATAGACATGCTCACTTTGATAAAACAATACCCAGCTTATCACGGCGCTTCTGCTGACTTATTAATGAGGGATGAACAGGCGTTTAGTTCTTGTATTGTACATCTGTAAGCCGAAACTGCACTGTACAGCAATATGTGATGACAACATTATTAAGCAGCTCTTTAGTCAAACTTTTGTGGACAGTCGGAATCATCTGGAAATATATACAAATGACTGGAAATGAGAGATATTGCATTTTCAATTTGCCTAATGGGTTAGCTAATGTTTTATAGATGAATCTTTAGAAGAGAATACCAATTGCTCATATTGTTTATCTGTATGCATGGTGTGTTATAAAGCCTTTTAAAAGTCTGTAAAGGTGCAGGGTCTATCTCCTGCAATAGATTTAAGCAGCTGTATGTAGGCGACAAACAGAAGGTCAGTGGTTCAATGCCAGGTCTGACGAGTGAGTGACTGGTGGTGGTTGGAGAGGTCATTGGCAAAGACTGGCAGCCGCATCCGTCAGTGAGTTTCAGGACAGCTGTGACTAGAAGTAGTTTATCTCCAAAGGGGGAGTGGATGAATTGTACAACGTAAAGACACACAGTGGCCAAAAAGCCATGACAGAGTTTTATTATTTTTGGATTCTAATTTGTAATCTTTTTGTTGGGTATTTTTTGTCAATGTAATCTTTCATCTGTACAGAGGTGGTTTGTTGTAGAAAAGGTTCCAAAAGTAATCATCTGGACAATGTTTTTAGAAATCAAGACGTTTTGGCTTCTATCCGAAAGTAATCATCAATCTGATGGAAATAGTTTGAGCAGCAGCATTTATACTCTCCTGAGCTCAAATGAGTCCTGCCCAAAGGGAGGGATTGCAACTGAAACTGGCCCTGCCCTTTTTTACGTTACAGTTTCACTCTTACAGCCTGAGTAGTAACGCCCTATTGAGGTCAGGCAATCTCTCCCTCAGAACTGTCAAGCACCTCGTTAGTCAGGTTTGATTTATGCCAAGGTGTTATGATATCATAAACTGAAGGACGACCAACATTTCTGATTAAAGAAGGCTTTTCATTCATTCATTCATTTTCTACCGCTTGTTCCCGTTTGGGGTCGCAGGTGACTGGAGCCTATCCCAGTGAGTTTGGGCCTTAGGCGGGGTGCACCCTGGACAGGGGCCAGCTTAACACAGAGACACGGACATGGACAGAGAACCATTCCCTCTCACATCCATTCACTAGGGTCAATTTCAGAGTTGCCCGTTGACCTCTACATGCATGTCAACAAAAATTGCTTCTTTAATTTCTCATTTGAACCGTTCCTTCTCCCTATGTCATATTTTTATCTCACTGTCTTCAAAAGTGTGTGGATTTTAGAAAAAGAAGCACGGCCGCTTCTTCTTTTTGTATTATTTAAGCTGGATAGACTGACTTTAATTAAAAAGAAACCCCACTGTAGTTAGTAACAGTATCTCTGCCTACCTTCATCCTGCAATGTACAAACCTTGTGATTGAAATTCCTTCTCTGCATTTGACCCATCCTTCAATGTCGCTGGGGTAAACTTAGGAGCAGAAAGACGCTCAGTACACTCAGTGACCCTTTTCTAGGTATTGAGCTTTACCAAATCTGCATGTTTGGGCTTGATGGGTGAAACCGTATAGTGCTCTTAGAGACCGAAAGAGCGGTCCTCTTGCTGGGAAGCGTCAGTGAACCCAATATGCCGCCCTTCTTAAGACCTCTATAGAAAGAACTCACATACCCTCAGAAGAAGTTAAATGTCAGGAAGTTTAAATTGGCATAAAAAGATGTTTGTACGAGACAGACAAAAGGAAAGCTTGCACAGTTTATTGAATATTGGGGAATGTGGGATCCAAAGCCGCTTCCAGGTATTGTTTCAACAGCTTCACACTTCAGCAACCTCTGTGTGGAATTTCAATGTGCTCAATCGCCGTAATTTGATTTAGCGGAGCGGCACTAGGGCTAGTATTAGTGTGAATCTTGTTTGGGGAATTAATAAGGCCCTTATTGGCAGTGATGCGATGCGCGGAGGTGATGAGGGCGCGACGACTGTGTGTGTTAATGCTGTGCTGTTACATTTCTTGGCAGATTACCAGCTCCGGACGAACTAAAGGGCACAGGCGCTGCTCGAGGAATGGATATTTTCTCCGTTTCTCCGACTCCACTGTCTGCAGCTACGACAGAGGACAAGTGGAGAAATGCCAAATGTGTTGCAGCGAATGTCCTGACCAGTGAGAAGACATCATTTTTTTCCTCAAAAACATGCTCACCTCAAATAGTACTGTGTAAAGGAGGGAAAGACTTAACCAGATTTGTGTAGTGTAAACTCATCACTGTGATTCTGGACATTCTTTTATCGTATGTTTTAATTGTTAAGTGAATAATGTGTGTAGGTTTAAGGGGTGGACAGCTAGTAAAAGATGTCTTTTGTTGTAAGAGTTAAGTCATAATGTTGGCCTTGGCTTATAGGAGGGTGTCAGACCAAAAGAATTCAAAGTTTACAGCTACAGAAACCATTGTTGTTGATATTAAATGTGCTAAAATATACACAACCAAAAGGATTAGTTTGATTTCTAAAGGGCCAAGACTTTTACTGCTGTTCAGGAGTCTCATTTATGAAACCTTACTTCGAATTCTTACTAAAAATGACAAAAAACGTTTAGAAACATCCTCTCTCTCTCTTAGCTTTGATCACGTTCTGCCTCATCTCTGAATCTCTCAAATCACAGTTTTTAGACCACTCTTGGCTCATTTCCTTGTCAATTTGTCTTTTTACAGACCACAAACTAGAAAAGTCACGTACGCAGCATTTTTTTTATAAACAAAACCCCAGAATCCCACTCGTTTTATCAGTTTTGTGTCTTAAAAACTTTACTTTTTTCATTCCATGCATTATTGAACAAACCATTCCAGCAATGTATTTATTAACCAACACATTTTATTTCCGCATGCCCACTTCATGAATAATCCTGCCAACCTTGTCAAAATCTGCCTGGTGGAATTTCCTACACTTTCTTCCTTGTTTTGTTTGAATAATACATTGGTTGCCTTAAAAGAAATCTCCTATCTCATCAACTCAGCACTGTGAACTCAATCCACCAGTCATCTGAAAGCTACACCGCTGACTAGATCAATGATTAATAAGGCACGATATTGTCTGAGGCTCTGGCAACGCAACATAATACGGCCGACGCTCTCCCACAGGGCTTGTAACCTTGTCCATGCTCTCACAATCGGCTTGTAACTCTGAGGTGGAGACTAAAAGAATGAGCGGCGCTGAAAACGTTTGGTATTTTTTCTGTTAAAGTGCGGGGCTTTATGGTGAAACGCATTGTGAAGGACGAACAGTTGGAGAGAGATGGAGAAATGGTGGAATAATTGAGCGGGTTTTTTGCATTGGGAATATTTATTTTTCAGTTTTAAAAACCTGACCTCTGCAAGAAGTTATTTAGTTTTGCCCTATTTTTGCAAAGCATGCATTTCATCATTTCAACAGCACTGCCAACAAAAACGCGTCAAGGAACTATGAATTCCTCTGTACAATCATAAATTATCTTGCGAGGAGGCGTACTTTGATCAATGTGGGTTTTTAAAAATATTAATAATGTAATGTGTTAATTTATCAACTTGTTTTGTCTTATAGGATGCAAAGGGATATATTTGGAAATAAAGGTTTTGTATCTTCTTTAAAGCGTGTCAAGTATTTCATTTTCTTTGTAATTACATCCAAAAGTGTTTTGCCATTTATCATAAAGCTATAGTACATTGTTATGAGTGCAAAGTGTAAAATAATATGCACGTTTTAACCTTTTTGGAGATAGTGTCTGCAACGTAAAGGTTAGACATTCTTCAGTAGTAATTGTGTTTTTGTGCAGCTCCAAGAATGATTTAACAACACTTTAAATGTCAACTACGGACACTGCGCTTTGTTTAATAATGACAGCAGAGGGAAAGGTGCACTTAAAAGATTTTTAGATTCATTCATCTTTTGCTTGTTTACGTTAAGTTTGCAGGTGACAGGCAGCATCTCTATGGGATTTTAAATTTAGCACAGAAGAACAAAGTGTTACCAACCATTTTAAAGTAGAAGGACTAAGGCTGCATAATATTTTGCATTTATAAATCTAGCGACTAAACACATCACAATAACACCAAGGCCCTATATTTACTGAATTACAATGAATATGTTAAAACAGACAATTTCATTCACAGTTTTATTTACTAAGTTTTAATTGGCCTTGATCTAGTCTAATTGGTTTCGTCTCTGTTATGTTTTTTTTACACAGTTTTACTAACATTAAGGCATGTACTACTTGTTTAACTCCAGTATCGTTATCACAGAACTTTCCAATATCAGAAGCCCTCAAGTCTTTGTTTTCGTGGAGATGTCATTGCTTTACCAGGAATATATTGCACTTATGTATCTCCATGGAGACAAGCAGGTAGCATCACCACACCAAGTTACAAGTCACATGCTTGTTTTTCAAGCGATAAAACATCTGTAATTGAATAAATGCATGAAAGATAATGCCATACTGTGGAACATTTCAGGCAGAGCAGTAACATCATGGAGACAATCAGGCGTGCACCCCACCAGAAAAGTTGCACAGTATGTACCGGTACATATTGTGGACAACATATGTAACAACATCTCCATGGAAACAAGCAGAAAGAATCCTACGGGCCAAGTACGAGCCAAACATACTTTTAGTTTAGTTCAGTTTTTTGGTAAAAAAGTAATGTTCTGGGCCTTTAAATGCAAATTATTATCACAGTTATTTATTTTATTTTAAACCAGGGCACTTTCCAAGCTTGGCTCAAAACAAAATCCCCACAAATCACCCACTTTGACCTCCAAAGTTGAGTAAAAAAGTTGTATTTTTCATTCAGTTAAGTAAATGAGAGCGCAGCAGCCAAACACTCTATATATACTCTACAACTGGCTCTAGCATTGAACGCCTCATTATGAATCCGCCATAACCTTTCAATGTTTATCTTTCCTAGCCCGCAGTCTTCTATAGCACAAACCTCTCTTTCTGCACCTTCTCTCTCACTTCAGAGATGAACCTGTCTGCCTCTGCGCTCGACACACCTCCGGGCTGTCACGCTGGAGCCGAAAACTCATCATTAAGGCCTTACAGTGCGGGTCAAAGGAACAGATCCATACGAGGCCGGATTACACGATTCCTGGGTGTGGAGTAAAAAGTGCAGAGTGAGCTGTGTGCGAGGTGCGAGTCTATGCCAGCGCCTGCAGCCGCCTGGTGCCTTGTGCATTGTGCCTCGGCCCGACTGTCCATCATCGCCCCAACAATGGTTAACTGTGTGACCCCGCTGTGTCTCAAGGCGATAGGCGCTGGTGTGTGGAGCCTGATAAAGACCGCCTCACATCCAGAATGAGACACAATGTAAAAGACCCGCTTTCTTCAGCCCATTCTGTGAACTGGCACTGTCAAGGATTCAAAGGCGCTGCGCAGTTTGGGACCTAAATGACCCCGGCTTGTCACCAAATTTTGCACGCATTGTTCTAGTGCCATAAGTTGGGTACACAAAGGGGAAAAGGACAATTTGTATTCAACCCGCAGAACTGCAAACAGAAATGAGTTGCGGCACGACGACATTTGAATGCATGAAGTTTGGACCAACGGAATAACTGAATAATGTTTGTTAAGTCTGGGAGCTAATGTGTGTAGTAGTGTTGCCTTCAATCAACAAAACAAGTTAACAAAATTGACAAAACAAAAATTCAAGCTCTTTAAACTGTGGTGAAGTCCTATCCTCTTTTTCCTTTCTCTACATTATTCTAGAAATATTCGACATCTTCAATTGCTGTTTCATGTTTTGTTATTAATTATATGTTTTGCCACGTTTGAAACAAAGGTTAATAATCAATCAGTCGTATATATGCTAACATAAGTTATATCTAGATTGTTTTGTCTTGGCTCAAATCGGGTTTAAATCTGGTTTATGGTGCATTCACATTTGCATATTCAGCACATCAAAATTGGGACAAAACACAAAATTAAACCTGGACTGGATCTAAACTAATTGGAATTGGCCTGTAGCAAATATTCACCAAGTTTTATGTCAGTCAAGTTACAGTTTGTAGAGGAAAAAAGAAAAATAAAGGTTGAAAATTACAGGAAGTAGTGCTAAGTTCTAAAAAGAAATCCCTATATGTCATCAAAAAGCAACAGTTTAAGTGCAACTGACACATTTTACAACAACAAACAAAATACAGGTGTTATACAGAAATATTTTTTGTCGAACCATAACTATTGTGTAATTTATATGGATTTGACCTTTGTTTACAGTGTGGTTGCTAGGTAACAGTTGTGGAATTACCTCTGCTTTACCTCCACATCTGCTTTTGAGGATGTCGCCAAAATTGTCAAACTGGCAATTTTTTTTTTTTGAAATTCTTAAATACAATAATATTCACAAGGTTTTTGGGAAATGTGTAGTCTAACTTAATATTTGCACTGAGTCAGATACATTTTAGGCATATTTTTGCACAGTTTTCAGTCTGCTTTGGACACCATTTAGTCTTTAGTTCATACTGCTACTGGAAAACTAAATACCAACCCTCAACAATACAAATCTACCATGTTCACAGCAATCATTTTAAGTATTGGGCAATTTTAAAAAACAAATAGCGAGAATCCTATGAACTGAACTTGTGCCTCTTAAAGTTGCTTACTTTCCCAATGCTTTTATTGCATTGTCTCAAATAATGTCTGTTTAACTTGTGTCACTCTCGCAAAAGATCTCAAATCTCAACGGGTTAAATAAAGTCGGTGTAATCCCTCATTCCCTGATTAAATAAAGGTTCAGAATAAAGGTTAAGTAAAGGTTAATAATAAAAATAACAATCTTCTGAAGTAGACATAAGCCCACTTTATTACACTCCGATCGGTTGTCACTTTCAGGTGACATTTTGATGTCAGTGTAGAGTAAATCCAACTCCTAGATCATCGTTTCCTTCCCAGTGACAAAAAAGCAACATCTTCATCTTAAAAACCTGGTCGATGCTTACCTTTGAAACCTGCAACCTCCTTTGTTACTATTTCGTGACATAATTTCATCAAAGTTGTTGTTTTTCTCTGCGGCAGAACTTTTAAACATAAATTACAAACCACTTTAGTCGGCTGTGAAACGGCCATGTGCTTCAGAACCATTTTATTCAGAGTGGTTTACAATCAGCGCAGGTAGTAGTCAGTGCGTGGCTCAAGGACACTTTGACAGGAACGGTACATTACTGTGAATGTGTGACCATCCTAAGGAGAACAAAACGTTATCTCTGAGTCTCCAGCTCACAGTCGAGAAAGGGAACAAGTCCAGCCGCAGTGAACGCTCCTTCGCTCGACAAAAACATGTGCTTTTATCTCAGTTTCTTTGATTAAATATTGTAAAAGTGCATCACAAAGTCTTTTAGTGACAGTGTTGTAATCCTTGTTCCATTTGTTAGCGTTTTGTCCGACAGTTTAATGCTGCATCTTCATTAAGAGGACGTTACAAATTCGACTCTGACAACGCTGGCTCATGTGAAGATGGATCGTGTTTTAATCCAATTTCTGTCAATGTTTGGACACAGTCTGTTCTAATGACGATTTAGGGATGTCAGGAATAATTGAACTTATAATTACTTTGGGACTCACAGATTTCACAGAGTAATAATTGCAAGAAGTGTCAACGTCTGAATCTGAACTGAAAAGAGTTAATTGGACACTTTTGATTATCTGCGACTGTTTAAAAAGAGTTCGTTATCACATTGTAAGAAAAAGATATGGCAGAATGGCACAGTGGTACTTCTGCCTTAGAGCAAGACGGTTTGAGGTTCAATTCCTAAACCACACGGGGCATTTCTGATTTCCCCTTCCAACAAAAACACAAGCAACAAGTCCAGTAGCAACCCAAAACCAAATTATTGTTTTCATTTGGACAATACATGTAATGACAGCTGGTTTCTTGATTTCAGGTCATTTATTTCTTTGGATTTTTCCCTCTTGACCCGCTTATCTTCCTGATCCACGTCAAACTATTGGACAATCTATAAGAAATAACATGAATTTCATTTGGACATCCATTGTTAAAAGAACACTGTGTAACTTTTTTGGTTATCTGCTTGTCTTCATGGAGATTAGGCAATGTATTTAATTACAGCATCTGTTCAATTGTAAATTATTATTATTTATTATATTATGGGTGTTTTAACTTTTCAAAAACACCCTGAAAAATTGTGAGTGGGCTTTCCTCTCCACAGTAACCTTTTTAATCAATTATACTTTTGTAGTAGTTTTTGGATTGCACACTAGTACTGCCACTTGAGTAATATTAGTTGAGGTTTAATTAACAGATAAATGTGAAATGTCTGTAAAATGAATGACAAAAGTGCAGAAATATCACTTTATACCGTTACTATAAAGTTTACAACTTTTTTTATTTTATTTTTGTTTTTAATCAGCTCTTTTTGTCACTTATTTTTACTATGAACGATGTACTCGATATTCAAATGTTGCATATCTTCACAACAACATTCACAATATTATCCACATTTCAATATATTGCCCACTTCTACTCTTACTTGAGTAAACATTTTACTCACTTCGTACAGTGAGTAAATCTATATTTAACAAAACTTTATATAGACAATATTAAACAACTTGAACAATATTTGTTTCTTGCACTGCACCTTTGTGTGACTTAGTTTTTCTGATAGCTGTGGTTTATCCTTACCCTATTTTTTTACAATTTAGTGCATTCATTAAGATTTTGTCTTTCCAATTACATTAAATAAAAATATAAATCAGATATTACGTCCGGACAGTTAGTTACTCTGACTGTAGAACAAGCCGGTCACATCACTGGCATCTCCATGAAGACAAGCAGGTGGCTGACCCTCAACAAGAAAAGTTCAATTTTTTTTTTATGCATGTCTTCTCACAATAACCATAACACTCAGATCTGACTTCCTGACATCCCGGTGTCACGTTTAGATCCATTTTTGCGTCATGACGAGCCCATCTGCCTGTCTCCTGCGAACAGGGCACGTGTCAGATGAGGTTTGCCAAACTGGACGTCGTCTCCCTGCGCCTCGGACGATCGATGTGTCCCGAAACCGTGAAAATGTGAAAAACCCTGTCCACCAGTCGCCGCCCGTGCCTCGTCCGCTCCAGCAGCATCACCACCACCGAGTAGATCCCGACCCCAACCACGGCAGCGCCTCCTCCGGCCAACAACACCACCCCGGAGATGTACATGTCGTTGAGCGCCTGTCCCGGTTTGGGCATGTGGTTCGCCAGGGCCAGTCGCAGCAGCACGCTGCCGCAGATGAGCAGCGACACGCCGGTGATCAGGACCACGAGGAGGTCCGACAACCCGCCGCTTTTCAACATATCGATCCTCTGCCGGCTCCTCACGCAGTTCATGTCCTGCACGGCGGAACTCAGCAGCTGCTTGAGGAGCACGCCGAGCGCCAGCAGGCAGAGCGCCGTGCCCGCCCCGAGCCTCCATTCGCTGGAAACGCTGGTGGTGGTCGACAGGAGCCCGACGCCCCCCAAACCGCAGCCCAGAATCAGGAGGATGGACACGCTGTAGCAGAGCAGAGACCTCCCCGGATTTCTGAACCACCACAGCTCCACCTGCTCCTCCAGAATGCTGTGCTGGATCTGGGCAGGGTCGGCCGGTCCGTTTAGACCCGACTCGGAGCCTTGGTGGTGGTCCCTCAGGGGGGGAAAGTTGTCCAGTTCAGGCATCCTGCTGTGAGGTCCAGCGTGTTGTGTGAAGCAGCCACCACTGCAGCCTAAACGAATCCACGGACTAAAGATTAAAAACACAATCGGCTGTCTTGTTCTCGATACTTAAATTTGTCTGTACTTTGGGCTACAGGCACAGACGAGTCGAAGCAAAGTAGGCGAGTCAATTTAATTCTCTTTGTTGGTAAATCCAGCGGCTTGTGTTGAGCTCCTTGTTACCGCATCAATATCCAATCAAAGAGGCGCTTTTCCGGAGCCGTGTTCGTAGAAAAGAAGCATTCACCTGAAAAAGAGCAAAACGGAGTCAGACCAAAGAGCACATTACACCTGTAAGGATTAAGCTCACAAATACTTAACACAGTAACAGCAATAATTTAGAAGTCGTTGTCTGTGTCATTTCAGTTTACCTTCATCATAATATTATACTTGTATGTATAAGTTATGTATTCTTTTTTTAGGCCCGAGCGCCACAAGCTGGCGAGAGGCCTATTAGTTCGCAGTGCCGTGCGGCACGGCTGCGAAAAATGCGCGCAGTGCGCCGCAGCAAATCGAGCGCGCCGCCCGCTTCAAACACTCACTAACGCATTTCCCAACTCATGCACGTTCCGTGCATACCACTTAGCAGTGGGACAATTTAACATTATCGTTGTAAACGGGTGAAGCCCGTGCGAAAGTGCCGTCATCCCCACGTAAAGCGCTCGTGTGCGCTGAGTCGGCCACTAATGCGTTCCCCAACTCATGCACGTTCCGTGCATATAACAATTTCATGTAAAAACTGAACATTACTATTGTAAATAGGGCCAAAAACAGAAAGTGGGCGGAGCCCACTAAAAATCTCGAAGGTGTCCGCCAGGTGACCAGGGACCCATACTGCAAAGCGTGCAGGAAAGCGTGCGCTTTCGAAAAATGTATAGTTTGCTAAATAAAAAAAAGGGGAAACATTGTTTTCGCATCGGAATATTCTTCTTCTTCTTCTTCTTCTTCTTCTTCTTCTTCTTCTTCTTCTTCTTCTTCTTCTTCTTCTTCTTCTTCTTCTTCTTCTTACCCTAACCAACCCCCACCCAGTGAACATTGACGAAGTCTCAGGAAAATTTGCACACCTCTAAAAATCGTGCCTCTGTACATTCTGGCTATTTCCGATTTACAAAATTCAAAAATATCAAAAGTTATCCAAATCATGAACCTAATTTTTATGGTCACTGTGCGGCGAAGCCGCAAAATTTGCCCAGAATTCCTTAAATTTTCAAATTTTAAATTTTGCTCCCATTTCCACATATAAAGTCCGAATTGCATCAAATTTGAATCAGTTGTTAAACTCCCAGCCTGAAACCTACTAGATGTGAAAGAATTAAATTCCGTGTGTTAGCGCCCCCTACATATTAAAGCAAACTTTTATATGGGGAGCAAAAAATTTAGTTTTTTAGAATTTTTTGAAATTTTGCACAAAATTCCATTTTGGCCTCCCGATCAAAAAAGCCAATCAGACCCATGTCATATTTTGTATGCCTGCCGTACCAATGACCAAACACCCCATGTTATTCCTATGGGAAAATCAACAAATGTCTCAAATTTCCATATTTTTTCCTCGCATTTTAACGAACTCCACCTGGGCGTAAGCCCGACCAACCTGAAATTTGGTGAACATCTTCCGGAGGAGTGGGGCACTAAAAGTTATCCAAATTGTTGGGATAAGTATTACAGTCTCCGTGTGGCAAAGCCCCAAATTTCGGCAACATTTTTGAATAGACAGAAAAAACCCATGTTATTCATATGGGAAAAACTCAAAATCGCTCAAATTAAACTTTGTACTTTAACGAACTCCTCCTCGGGCGTAAGCCCGAAACTCAACCTGAAACTTGGTGATAATCATCCTGAGAGTGGGACATCAAAAGTTATCCACATTTTTTGGATAGGTATTATGGTCTCCGTGCGGCGAAGCCGCAAATATTGCCCAAACTTGATCAAATGACGGAAAAATCCCATGTTATTCCAATGGGGAAAATGCAAAATCACTCCAATGAAACTTTGTACTTTAACGCACTCCTTCTCGGGCGTAAGCCCGACCATCCTGAAATTTGGTGAAAATGATCTTGAGGAGTGGGCCATCTAAAGTTATCCAGGATTTTAGCACAAGTGTTACAGTCTTTGTCTTGACACAGCCAAGAAACTTTGACCAATTTTACACATTTTCAGTGAAATATGAGCAGTAGGAGGCGCGTAGCGCTACGGATTGACAGCAGGTATTTTATGAGGAGGGAAATTGGGGCGCGTAAGCGCCTCCCTTTGGCGTTGCGTGGCGGCGGCGTGGCGCGGGCGAGGGCCGATCATTGCCGCTTGCGGCTATATTTTGCTCTTGTATCTTGATCAATTAACTTGTTTTTATTGTTTTGTTGTTTTTTTTAATCTTTTTTGTATCTTTTAACTTATTACAACAAATGTAAATAGCGTTCAATATACATTTCCTGAGCATAAACAAGAACATTTTAAATTTACATTTATTGCAGTCTGTGAGTCTGACCTCTGCCCCACAACATTTTTTACTGACAGGGGATTGGCGGTTGACTTCTCGATTAAAAAACAAAGATGATCATTTATCAGTATAAATGGAAATATAATCTCTCAGTTTAATTAAATAGGATTAATTGCACAGCCCTACCTTGTCAACTATCATGAGAACGATCACAGGACTGCACAATATATCACAATCAAATCAAATCAAATCTAATCACAATTTGAGTTGATGCAAAGGCTGCAATTACTTTGATAATAGAATGTCCTCAATGTCTAAAAAATATCCCATCTTTTATAGAAAATACTTGTTTTAACCGTAGTTTAGACTTCTACATGTTCTGAAATTGATGGGATTCTTGTATTCGTTCAACTGTGATCAGTTCATATTTCAGTCTTGGAGTTGTTTACAATCTGCACTGTGAACTAAATCTAATTGCAATCACTACACATCAGAAAACTTGCACACAGTTTTTGTTTGTTTTGTTGTTCAAAATTGTGTAGCCCTAGTAAATTCAATAAAAATAACATATCATTGATGGAGAAACACTGACTCCTGCCAAATCTGAGAAAGGCCCAATCATTGCATTCTCCAACTATAAACAATCAATACAGCATGTTCAAGAAGATGAGACCCAAACAACGCTGCAAACACTTGCTTTTGAATTTCTTTTTGGTTATTCCCACATGACAACGCTCTCAAAATGAACCGCGCACTCACTTTCTCATACTTTCTCCGAACTCCAAACTTTCCTTCGACTCTGATTCAGAAAAAAAAAAAAAAAAATCAAAATGGCTGACTTGCTGACACTGGCAACCTCTTCCGTCTCTCATTATCACTATGCTAATGCGTCGCTACAACAGAGGCGGCCACAGCGGGATAAAACCAGGTTCAGCTGCCCATGGAATAAACAATGGCGAGTCGCAGCTCATAAACAAACTCCCACGTCTAATGCACCAAATCCCTCTCTATGAATCTTTGCATGTCAAAACACCACCATCAACCCGGCTAAATCTATTATTCCCAATCCGATAATCTTTGCCTTAGCTCAGCATATTCCACATAGCAGTTTGTAACCTCATCACACCTCCTTCCGTAATGCAATCAGGTAAACACACAAGTCTTGATGCACATACACAGACAAAGCACCTCAAGGTTATGGCTGCCGACAGCTTGTCTTTAAAACCCTGCCAGAGCCCTTTTATTTCCATCAAAGTCAGCAGTGCGGTGCAGAACCCCACTTGCCCCGGTGCAAGCTGACAGAAGTGACAGGCCGGGGATTGGACTGCCTTTAAGTTGGATTTACGAAATGTATATTAAAAAATGCCATTAGTGTAATCCAGACATGACTTCAACTTGTTGGCAGAAGTTAAAGTTTGTAGAGTTAAAAGGTTTTTCAAATTATTACTTTGTTTAAACATAAATTGTAGGTGTTTTCATATAGTTCTCTTTGTCAAATAATGAAAAAGCTTCGACCCTTGTTTACATTATGTTTGTTTGGTAACAGTTGTAGAATAACTATATAATGTAGCATTCATGTGGTCCTCGAGTGCCCAGGTTTTCAAGATAAAAGGCCCTGGTTCCAACTTTGCATTCATGGACGTTTATTTTGGAAAGTAGTAACTTTGATGTCACCAAGTGTAAAGTCACTGGGTCTGGTCTTTTCATTAGTAAGACTGACAGAGGAGTACAAAAGTAAACTTGAGTACATTTTACAGTAGGCGCTTTCTATTTTTACTTCACTACATTTCAGAGCGTGAATCTGTACTTTCTCCACTACATTTTTGAACGGGACTGAAAAGTAAAAGCATGGTTCTGGTTCTGCAAACCAAAAATAATCATTTTTAAAGGAGCACTTTTACTTTATTTTTTGTCCCTGTATCTGTACTTTTATTGAGTAACACACGTTGTTTATGTTGAAACATCCTACAAATAATACGTAAAATTAGTAATAAAATAAACAAGTTGGGTTTTTCTTGCACTAATTGGTTTATTTGATTTATTGGTTTATTTGTTCAGGACAGTACATGTTAATGAACATGCAACGCCAGAATTAACCATGGGCTAGTTTTCATCCGTTGTCCTGCATTCACTCTCACAAACAAACTCTCACAAACACACCTGCTGTACATGTTTTTAGTGATAGGGGAAACCGGAGCACCTGGAGGAAACCTACACAGCCAGGGGGAACATGCAAACTCCACACAGAAAGGCACCGCCCTGTAGTCAAACCCGAGAGCAAGGGTATTAACCGCTGCTCTACCGTGCTGCCCTCAAATGTACTCCAGAGTTCCTGAGTTCTTTTCCTGACTTTCCTGTGCATTTTTCAACTCAGAAAAACATTTCCAAAAGTTCCCGAGAACCAAATGAACACAGCATACATGTCCAAGCAGGAAGTACAATAATAAACTTCAACAAAACTGTCCAAATTCTGAAACATAGTTAAGATTTTTTGCGAAATCTTCTATATATAATGATGTTAACTGCGTGTCAGTAAAATGAGAAGTCGTGTGAAATGCATTTTAAGAGTCTGAGTTCGAGCAGGTGCAAAGTGATACGGCAAATACCAGAGCTGTAAATTCACTGGAGTGATTAATCCGTACTGACAGATGATAGGGCTGAAGTGAATTGGGAGTATCAGTTTGTAATACAATGTGATGAAAAGTGGCAGCGATAAGAAATTATCCTGGGAAATGCAATACTATCGCCGCTGTTATTGCCTCTGCAAAAGAGGTTAGGTTTGGGGTTATTGGTTTGTTGGTTATCGGGGAAGTCCTAGTGGGTTTTTGATACGTTGGTTTCATTAAACTGTATTTCTGCAGAAAAAAAGTGTATGTTATGGTTCCAGATAATTCAGTTGCATTCAAATTACTTTTTTTTCGTCTCCAGGAAGCAACTGACATTAAAAAGTACACAATTTATGAGCGCTGGAATCAGAAAAAGTATTGTTCAGGTACTTTTTTCATAGAAAGGGTGAGTTTTAAATATTTATAGTTCTCTCCATGTGCTTCAAGTTGTTATATTTGGCAACTGTTTTGTAATAAGTATGTTACGACACTGAAAACAACGTTAATCTCCTGTAATTATAATTTAAATAGAGATTAAGCAGCCTGACCAACAACCAGAAGGTAAGAGGTTTGAAACTCACATTCTGTTTTTATGTCCATGGCAACTGAAAAGACACTTTGGCATTTTCGAATCACAGTAGAGTAGAGTAATAATGTTTTGGAGAAAACGTGAAACAGAAATACTAAACAAAAATAAAATAATAAAAACAGTATCTTTTCAGGTGGAGAGTCCATCACCTGCTTCTCACATGACAATGTTATTGTTTTACCTACAATGTTCCACAAAATGACATTAAACTTTTCTATTTTATATTTATTCAATTACATTACTGCCAAAATATTTAATTTAGTGTAAGGCACAACGATTAATTGGAATAATTCTGACTAGTCGACTAATACAATAATCGCAATTGGATTTTGTTATTGTTATCTGGACTATACTGACTCTAAAACACATAAGAAAAGACCTTTTTTATAACAAAGAGAGTTGCATTAATGAATCAAAACACTTCACTATTCATAAATATTCTCTATGTAGTAGCCTTCAGTCACTACATTTCATTTTCTTTTTTTATTAAAATGTATTTACAAAATGTCAATGTACAATAATAAAAAAAAAATCCTGAATGAATAAAGTTTGTAGTTTGAATAATAATTGCTGACAAGTCGAATTCTACAATAACCGTTAGTTGCAAGTGTTGGTGCCAAATGGTCGTCTCCATGGAGATTGCAAACTTTTATGCCTTTTTGTGGATCATTCCAGACAAAACAACACCTCCATTTAGAGATTTTTGAATCTTTCACCAAAACCTTTAATGTTTCACGGCCTCGGAAATATTATCAGTCCAAATTCCAATCAATTCTCGGTCACTTTCCATTCGTCTTTGCTCCAAACTAAACATCACATTTCTTATTCGAGCGGACAGACAGGTGATGCAGGTGGAGCGCCAACATGTGGTGTCAAATGAAGAGGCGGGTAATTACGACAGAGAGGGGGGTGTTTATTGGCTGCATGCTGTTCCACATCCTGGTTGTAACAGATGATTATGTGTCATGCTGCCGTGCAATAAGACAGGCTCACATGACTTCACAACCTTTTACAATTATTATGGTTTAAAACAGAGCTGGAGGACAAGTCAAGGTTTGCTGCTGAACTCAAATGTATTTGTTTTTCTGACTTGGTTTATGGGTAATAGGGCTGCACAATATTTCGCAAAAGTATCGTTATCGCAATACTGTCTGACACAATAACGATAACGTAACAAATAAAATATAACCAAAGTCTTCCACCTGATAGAAATGTTCTGTTTTTTAAATTAAAACAATGAAAAGGAAAAATCATGAATAAAATCTAGCTTTTAAAAAAAAACTAAATTAGCCTCGATTTTGTATTTCTTGGTTTTTATTTTAGTATAACAGGTAGTTTAACCCCTGCATCAAAAATAGGGCTTGTGAATTCGATTAAAGAATAATTGCTGTCGTAATTTGATGATGGTTGTAGTTCTCTGGACTAAACAGACTCTAAAACACAAACTTAAAGTTACCATTACTAATAACTAATAAAAATAAATAAATCATAAGTTGAGAATGATATTTACTGCTTTTCTGTTTCATAATTTCTTGAATTCCATGAATCTTAACTATAGTCTAGGTCTAACAGGTGTATTTACAGCGTTGTGTGAATTATGCACCGTGTTGTGGAGTCACTAATTAATCCCAGTTGCTTCGGCTCACAGTCAGTGTCAGGGAGAGGGACAGGAATAGAGCAGAGTGTTGTTTTAGGCCGAGGTGGCAAAGGTGCGCAGGTGGCACAAACAATATGGTGCACAAAATAATCTGAAGTTACATGAAGCGGGAAAAGTGTTCAATAGGATGCGGCAACAGAGTAAGAAGGCGGTTTATTACTCGAGTCCTTCTCAAATGTTCTCATATGTCACGTGGATGTGTGAATGTGCTGATCACTGAACTAAGTTATGGCATGGCAGTGGTTAACAAACTTTTCAAACCACTGTCACCTATGGCTTTCTGAGTAATGCCAGATTATTATTGTGCCACAGCCATAATTTCTTTTTTTTTTTAGTTTGGTGTTGTTTTCTACTGTTTTTTTTTTTAGCATAGAATGACATTTTAAAGTCGTCAAATTAAACGCAATCAATAGAATAGAATAAATTATGGATGTAGTTGTGGAGTGTGTCATATTTGCATGTCACTTACAAAATCACATAAATGCAAACAACAACATAATCAACATATCTGTTTTGTTTCTTAATCTATAAGAGATTGCTTGTATTATACCCAAAATCACTTGGGGCGATGCACAGTCTCTTAATGGAATGTGTTAAATGAGCGTTTCCTGTTTCACAGCTCACTGTTGAACAGAAACAATGTGGCTCAGAACACCGTCAATTATTGATTGATTGGTTTCATTCTTACTCAACCACTTTACGTCGCAGGAGGCTGTGTTTCCCAGCAACTATCGGCCTAAGGCTAAACTTCAGCACAAAGCTCTGGTAATTACAGAGTTTGCTCTTAGAAACATACACTGGTCCATTTAGTTCATATGGACCACTGACTGATCACAACTGACCTAAACATACACGAAACAAGAAAAAGAGAAAATACTAGAAGAAAACTGATCTGACCAACTGTTTGACCAGGTGCTATTCTTGTCTCTTTGGACAAAACGAAACCTCTAAAATTTGATACTCATTGGAAAAAGTAGAGGCACTTTTAACAATAACAATAGATTGTAACCATATTTAGTAAAATATTGAATGTAGACTTAATAATTAGTTGTGTAAAAGTAAGAAAAATTGTTCCAAAATCTCTCAAATTAAGGACTAAGTATTTATTATCTACGTCTCTAAGTTTATGAGACCAATACATAAGAACGGCCAGTCCAGCAATAATAAAGTAAGTGTGTTATGTACTGAAATACAGAGTGTCTCGCCACTGCTGAGTGTCAGACGTTTCATCTGCTCTATCAGGGCTGCAGTTTAATTACATTTCCAATATTAAAAATACTGATTTGCACCTTCGCTGTGAAATCTCTCACTTCTCCCACAACAAGCTTTATAACTGTCACACAATATGGATCGACAGATTGTAGCCGAATGTGCCAAGATCTGAATCCAACTTCATTATTTACTTTGGCTTTAATGGACTTGTTTTGGGACAAATATTGAGGGATATCCATTACAGAAGTACAATATTAACACTAATTTAAAGTGTGAGACTGCTCATAAAAGAGGACCAAGCCAGGACTGAACCAAATGTAGGCGTTGAAGTCTTAAAATTAGTTTCTGCAAAACAATAGTCTATAGATATCTGCAAATGCCATAACATTCAAATGTAAAAATTGTCCATGGCCTGAAAAAGGAATTGAATCGTGATCATTCAGTTCACAACATGATCGTAAAGACTAAAACGTAATAATTGTATTTAAAAAGCAACACGACACCTTTTATTTAATCTCGAGTCCATAAAGTGTGCCTAAATGTAAACTACTTTTGTATCCGTCTGTTTTTGTCACATGAATTCTCGTCACAAACAAAACAAAACAAACACAATTCAAGATGACGCTGTTGTTCAGTCATGTTCTCAAAAATCGTGACAAATCGTTTGATAAATTTAATCATGTAATCATTATTTGAGTGACTTTTATGATATTGTGCCTTAAAAAAGTTAGGGTACAATAATGTAAAAGTTTTATCTGGACAAATTTAACAGTATTTCAGTGCCATTTTTCGCTATGAATGCTGTAAAGACTATTGAAAACTGCAATCGTTTTCGCAATTTATCTGAAATGGCCAGTACATCTGCACAAAATCCTAACTCGCTCTTTTAGGTGACATGAATAGTAAGTGTGTCCTGGAAGCTGAGCCCTGTCGTTAAAGCTAAAATGACTGGAACGTTCTCTCTCATGGTAATGCGTTTCTGGTAATAATGCCAACAGAAAAAAAGAGGATAATAATTGTGAACTTCAGACTCCGCACTAGAGCCGCATGATTTGGGAAAAACATTGAACAGTGATTGAAGTTTTGATAATGGGATTCTGTTCAAAGTTTAAACACAACCAGGAGAATTCACAAAAAGACTGAAATCCGAACTGACAGGCTGACAAAAGAATCACATGTTCCAGAACATTTTTGATGCTTTTAGTAGTGTTTTTGTCACTTTCCATAGCGTTTTTATCACTTTACGTAGCGTTTTGGCATGTCATTGTTTTTGTAGATTTTTGATGAGTTTTTGTCCCTTTTTGTCATGTTTTTTCACTTTTAGTTGCGTTTTTGTTGCTATTCGACACTTTTTGGTCGCTTATAGTCAAGTTGTTGTCGCTTTTACTCGGGTTTTAGACGTGTTAGTCATCTTTTTGTGGCTTTTTATCATGTTTTGTTGCTTTTAGTTGAGTTTTTAATGCTTTTAGGTGTGTTATCAGTTAGTTAGTTAACAATTTATCATGTTTATGTCGCTTTTAGTTGTGTTTTTGTTTCTTTTAGTCACATTTTTTATAATCAGAAAAGGTTTATTGCTATTGTCAGTGAACAAAATGACAGAAATTAAATTAAGAAACATAGGAACTTCCTTTGGCGCTTTTTATCGTACAAATCTAAACTACAGAGTTAACCTTTTTATGGAGATTATGCAGTCTGTGGTTTGTGGAGAAAATTATTGTGGTTCAAAAATTTACTTTACTATTTGCGTCCACTCAAACTGCGATTTCGATTGGATTTTCATTAATTGTGCAGCCCTGCTCCACACCATCCTTCCCCCTCTCTCTTTCTCTCTATCTCTCCTCTGTCCTAAGTTTGGAGTCTGAAGGTCACAGAAGAGGAGTCACGCGGGGAGCAAAGCCCACCGTCCCGCACTCCAATTACCTGCGCGGCTCTGGGACCGGCGGTATTCCCCCCTCTGCCGCGCCGACCCGCTCAATTCATTTCACGGCCATTACTGTCTGCTTTTATTGTTGATGCTTGGTTCTTTTCAAATTAGTGATCAGATTTGTATGCTAATCAGGATGCCAGAAAAGAGATACAGTAAGTGATCGAGATGACTTTGACATTTGGATTGGCTCAGGCTCGTGTAATGGTTTTGGTAATTTTTGGGGGACTTTATAATTTGTTGTTTATTACACCAAGTGGAATCAGTTTAATCTGCAATCTCAATGACATTCTCAACAACTAGGGAATAAAAAAGTCTAATAACTTAATGCGGTGAATATTATGGCTGTATAAAACTGCACATTTCACTTTTCTTTTTTGAGATACAGGAGCAAATTACAGTATTAATGCTTTACAATTTTTTTTTACAGATTTTTGTGACCCAGGGGCTTTATTTAACTGGAAAATTGTAGCGTGAAAAGGGCAGAGAGGGAGTCGAGTTGTGGCTGGGAGGCAAACTCACTTCGCAGAGCAGGTGAGTGGCAAAAATGCATGAGAATCAATGGTGAGTAATGACATTTTCTCCTGTAAAAGCTCAAAACACAACTAAAATGTAAAAGAGCTGCTACAGTCTGATAACAAATATACAATTCTACAACTCTGCTAAATATTTAGTTTGTATCTGACATCTAACAAAAATTAAATCAAGTAAACAGTTGTAAAAAACAACAACCAAAAAAACAAAAACAGATAAACAACAAGAACAATGCAGCTACACTCACATTTATTTCTGACAAATAACTGTTATAGTGTCCTATAACCCCAACTGCTAACACCATAGTGCTAACACCGCAGTCGGAGCTACAACGGAGAAACTACTTTCAGTTTACATTTTACCGTACAAAGTTAATTTTACCTTCAAAAACCTCCACAGACAAAAATAAAGTCAAAAAAGCGAAGAAGCCCATCATTTTGCCACTCATTCATAAGTAAGTATTTTTGCAAGTTGTTATAAGCTTTACCACTCTGGCCTCTGAAAGTTGTGAAAAGCGCCTAAAAAGTCATTGTGGAGCGCATGCTTGGAATGTGTTAACGTGTGAGAAATAATTGTGGATTGCTGCAAAAAGTTAAACTAGTTCAGTTGAAGTAAAAATGAGGTAAGGTGCCTTTAAGTTTTAGAGACTGGAGTATATTGCTACAGTACTTCACATTTTCTGGCAACTTTGTGATAAATTGGATTTCTTCTCTCCACTGAAAATGGGAACAGGCTACTATCTTGTCAAAGCCGACTTATCAAAGTATAAAAAATAAAATGTCAGGTACAATTTAGAGAAGAAGAATGGAGGTCCCTGTGTTCCCTGTGCTGTTATATTCCTGTCTACATCTGCAGCCGAAGGGGAGTCCACAGGAGACGGCTGAAATGCTCAATGCTTCTCAAACTCTGGTGCAGGGAAAAGAAGTTTTCAATGTCTCAAATCCAGGTATTGTCCTAGATTGAGTTATGTTAAAGTAAAGATGTGAAGATTATTCAGCTTTTCAATGATTGTCATTCTACAGGTCACAATGTAATCGTCAAGACTAAACACAGATGTTTGCTGACAATTTGGAAGCAGAATAAAGCCAATTCAATTAAATCTATGACCAAAAAATGAAACCAAAATGTTAAATCTTGAGTGCGAGACTTATTTTCGTGTGTAAATTTTGTATTTTTCCCCAAAGAATGTATTGTCAAAGCAGCACTTTGTGACAAAATTAGGCTGTTGCGTGCTGTCTGCAGCTAATACTAGAAGTTGAGTTGAAGTTTAGTTGACTTTTCTGCCTCTTTGCAATCCTAATAAAAAGTAGGAATAGTATAGCAGTTATTGGATAATCGTATTGGTAATTTTGACGAAATTAATTTTTTTCTGTTCTGCCCCAGTCTCTCGTGTGTCACCCTCAGGTCGTCCTTAGTGCGTTTAAACAAACTCATGAGTAAAAATAGAAAAATACTAAAATGACGTCTTTGTGTACAAAATATAAAAATAGATAAAAACATTTTGTTATTAGTTCTACAAAAGTGAAAAGATAATTTGTGAACAGTAAGACATATACTGCATATGTTATTAGTATCGGCTCAAAAAAAAAAAAATCACCTTGGACCAACCCAGATAAAAAGTGTATAAAGTGTGTAAGTCTTTGCTTTACCTCTGCGTGTTCTTCCTTAAAAACACAGACACGCCCCTCTCTCGTCCCTTCAGCCGTGCGCTCTGCTGGCGTCTCCTCGGGCGAGGCGCGGGGTCAGCGATGGCTCCATCTGTCTAAAGGATGACCGTCCGTGCCAAACTCCACGGGGCGACAGGCTGACCAAACAGGACCGCGGTGGACCTGGGAGGCAGAGCAGGTCATCTGGGAGTACAACGATGTGGAGGCTGAGATGGTCTTTATCCACAGGAGCTGGAGGTGTCTCTTTTGTCCACAGTCACGACGAAGAGAGGCAGAACATCAGGAAACACGGACAGGACAAGTGTTGAGTCACGGTCCATGAGCTGGTCTGCAATGGATGTCTAGGAGAAAGTGAGAGAAATACACACAGTGGTATTTTAATGTCACAACTCGATATGGGACGAGACTGTCAGATTTATTTTTCAGTTTTAATGGAGTTGACTTATGTATTTTGTGCGGCTGCAGCTAAAAGACTCCTCCACATGGGCAAATAACAAATAAATAAATAGCAAATAAAATGTCACTCAAATAAGTTTTCATGTGTGAATACAAACAGCCCTGAAGTGTGTTATTGTGGAAAAGAACATGAGAAAATCAGGAGTTGTGCTGTTGTCATATGAGACAGAATACAATGAAGAAGCATTTGCCAAGTCTTTAGTCATCTTTATCTTTTGTCTTAAATCTGCCTAAATTGATATTTTATCTTTGTCACACATCACAAAACCAATTCAGTTTGAAATTTGACCTTTTTATTGCACATCACTGCTGTGTCTGGCAGGTGTTTAAAGGTTTAATCTGTTTTATTCCTCTCTTTTCCCGTGTAATAAATGTGTCTCCTGTTGAATTTCAGTGCAGAAGTCAGATTAATGTAACCTGCCTGTTCAGACTGCAGCCACTTTGCAAAAGATTAGATTCAAATAAGATTTAATACCACATAAGAAAGTGACTTGGGTCGCATTTGAAAATAAAAATCAGATTCGACTTTCACACATAGTCTGACAGATTTTAAACTCTGTCCAAGTTTTTATTTCATAATGATAGGACCAATATAGATGCAAATAGTCGGCGTTAGAGTCTTTAAAAAAACACAATCAAATATTTGCGCATCTGCTGTTTATATCATCACATAAAAATAAATTCACAATATATTAAAAAAGAAAAAAAAATGTGACCAAAATTGTGAAGTGAACCAATTATGTAAATTATTTCAAAATCTCATCTCGTTGTTGTTCTTTGTGGCCCGTCTGCAAAGGTGTGTTCTCTAAAATGACCAAACTTTTGAATTTATCTTTGTATGAAATAAATATATGATGAGAATGTAAACTGCTGTGAATGCTGTAAGTGAATGTTGGATATATGTAGTGGTCAGTTTTCACAGATCTGGTTTTAAAAAGAAGCACAGATAGACAGCCTCACTTTCGTCAGTTTACCTCAGGACAGTTGTAGAAATGTAAATCCCCCACCAGAAAAGTTACATAGTGCACCCTAAACATAAAATAGTTGCATGTCTGATGCAAATGTTTTTCTGTCAGTTTGTTGTGAGGATCAGAGAGAACTGGCTATTATGTTTTATTAAAATGACATATTTGTGCCAAGTGGATGAAACAGAATAAAAGTGAAATGTTAAATCAACACTTCTCCTTTATCTTTTTTTTCTGTCAACATTTACATCATTATTTCACACAATGGTGATGTTTGCTAAGTAGCTCTAAAAGCAAATCTGAAGGCAGACTATTTGCACACTTCCTTTGACCAACATTAATTACTTTCATCTTGGCTGTGTATTAGTGCATGTACTCATAATGTTTTTTGTAATAACTGATCATATTGTTTCTAATAACTATTTACATTATAATACTGATCGACATTTCATTCTCTGGGATGTTATTGATATATAGAATTTAACGGTCCATTTAAAGGGCGAGTACCTGATTTTTTTTTTACTCTCGTTAAGATAAATTCTCTTTACATTACACGCTGTTTGACTGAAGCAACTTCATGGAATGTATAATCTGTACACAATAGAAACGCACTTTGTTCGGAAAAAAATAGTCCAGAAGTGTTTGCCAGGGTCACCTTTTTTCAGCCAATCAGGCATATTCACTCTGTGAAAGATGGGAAAATAACTGCTTGACACTATCCCAGACATGTGATTCTCTGTCATGGTGCAGTTTCAAATGTGCTAAAAGCTAATTGTAAAGAGAGTTAGAGGAGCTATATATAAACAACTGCACAAGACTATTCCAGACAGTTGTTCCTGAGTAATGGTGCAATATTGAGTGAAAGGAAGGACTATGTGGGCGGGGCTAACGGTTCAAACAAAAACATGTTAAAAGACCTGATTTGCCTCTTTACGAGCTCAGGACGGTGTGGCCCCAATGGCACTCCTTGTAAACTATTATTTGTCGTGGCGCTCCTCGTGTCTGTGAAATTGTAATTCTATAGCAACTGTTGAATCGCAGCTCCTAAAGCTCAAATCAAAAGGTTCCAACATGATGAATACTTAGTGTAGTAAATATTTACTGAGAGCACCAAGTGTGAGTATTAGAGAAATAATTGTGGCAAAGTGTCCTCATGTCTGTGGTTTGCACACTTTGTGTCATGTGTCGCAAAAGACTTCCTCTCGTGTGCAGCCGCCCTCGGCCACTCGAGCCAAGTTTTGTGTCTTCAAATCAGCAACAAACTCTATGCAATTGGGCTGTCAAAAAAAAAAAAAAAATCAATACCAAGATAAAACTTGAATAGAAACTAGATACATAAAGAAACGTTTTACCTTTCCTGAATGGTTTATAATGGTGTTTAAGACGACATAGCAATATTAAAGAAACTACTATGATTTTGTATTAGGCATAAACTTTTCACAGAAGAGCAACCTACAAAAACTTCACTTCCCACCAGATCTAAACCTGAGTTGGGTCATTTAGTGTCATGACAACACTGTGCAGGTTTAGGCTTCACACTGAGGCTACACTGAAGTATCTGCTTCTGCTCTGTTTTTTGCTGTGGCTTATCCAAGATCTCAGTAATGCAACCTTTTGAGACTTTACCAAAATATGCCATAATCACACCAGCAAATCACAAACATGATGTGTTAGAAATGACTCTTGGTTGGCTCTGCATTTAGGGAACAACAGCTGACAATCATACATCCATAGCCAAAACATTGACTATCTTTAACATCAGCATGGAAATATGCAAGCATTCATTTTTCTGGACAGTGAAAAGACAAAAAAAAAAAAACAGTGAAGTGGTGATGCCAGATTACCAGTGGTTTAAAAGTGTTGAAAATCACAAAATCTTTATAGCTGCAGGTCTTTTCGGGGTTTATTTAAAGGAAAAATATTATGCAAATGACAATGATCAAGCAATATAATATTGTTCGATCATCACAAACATACCTGGAGTAGCATTTAGCTTCATTCATGTTTATTTGATGAATGCTCGTTTGAAAATCCTCCAACACTGCGTTCTGACGTATGAACTCCTTCGATGTGTGACGTAGATGATGCTGATGTCACTTATGCCAGAATCTTTTGCTGTTTTAAGTCCTTAAATCATCTCCAGACTCGCTCTGAACATTTCCTCTGACTAATCATGATCACTACAACTTCATCAGATCCACTGCATACTGCAAAGCATTGTGGGTATATATTTACATGTGTGTAATTGCATTGCATTTCAACATGTCCAAAATGCCATGCCGTTGTTTCCTGAATACAGCTTTCTGCCATTCCAGACTTAAGCTTATGTAAGTGCCTTTTCAATCACTCTTAGGTGCCAAATGGTCCTTTTAAGTGTTGGGCGACGTTCAAAGCGGCTCTAACTTTCAAACACCTTTTTATCTTTGAATGCACTTCTGTAATGCTTGGTTTGTTCCGCCACCGACTCGCGCATTTGGCCTTTTTTGACTTCCACTTGGACAGTTGAAGCTTTCACTCAAGAGCAATAACTGGACGTAAAAGCCGAGCGCAGTAAGTTAAGCCACACAGCCTTTCACTCTCACAAATCAATAAACACAGACAATTTAGGTTTATTTGACCAATATAGGGGCACTTTTTTGACCCTAACAAATTCTAGATGTTCTATGAAATGCTGGCACAAACCTCCTTTTCGACATTTGTGAGTAAAGATGAGAAATATATCAAAAAATTGATAATATTGCAATTGTTGTTTTGGAGAAATGCAAAATTAGAGTATCTCGTCTATAACAAATTGAAAAAGAGGCAAAAGTGTCAAGCTTAATCTTCCAGACTAAAGTATAAAGTGATATTTCTGCAGTATATGTCATAAATTTTAGTGCAACGATTATTGTGAAAAGAAACATTACAATATAAGGATTATTTACGATTACTGAAACAAAACAAAAATGAAATCTACTATTTTCTTCCGTTTTAATGCATTACCATTTCAACTTCCTGAATGCAAAAGTAACGTTATTACAATATAAACAGCCACATAGACTGAATTTTGCTTCTACACAAGTAACAATTAATAGTTTTAAGTTCTTAAGGTTACATTGTGAGCTGAAAAATCACGATTATTGATTGACCAAATAATCTTTTCTGCACTTTTGGTTATTTTTATGGTCCAGTCATATTTTGTGTGATATTTCAACCTCAACCAAGACATTTACGGGCACATTTTAGCACATTCCTGACTCTTCGTGAAAATATTGCCTGAATATTATCGTCCACTCCTAGTTGTGCAACAAACAAAAACACACTAACAAAACGAACACGCAGGTGCACTTCTGCTTCAACACAAAAGAGCGTTTGATATTGTCCTTGTTTGTCCATTACTTCCCGCACATCTCCCCGGGGTCCAGAGGTGGACTGCAGCACATTACTCCATCATACGTCTCGTCTTAATGATCGTAGTAATGAATGAGAGCGCCGTCCAACTGTCAGGCAATCAGTCTCAGTCACTCACAGAGGAAGTGACATCCTCTACTGTAATACAACACTGCTGTAATAGGCGCTGTCTGAGAGAGTAACAAGTAAAAAGGAGAGCATCTGCGGAAATAATCTTGTTTCGCTCGCCATGGGTTATTCTGACGTGCGTTTGTGATGGATTTGAACGATTTACAGATCGATTAAAATGATGCAGGAACTGATGCAATTTTCAAATAACATGCAACCAAAAACAACAATTAGGTAATACTAAATGTCCTCTGCAGAGAATGAAATTGCATGTTTATGGAGTTTTCTGTACACATTTCTGTATAAATTACAAACCTGCTGACTCTACAAACCTACTGAATGTAGCTGATTCTTGCAAGTTTTGTTTTTTATTTTTCTAGAACAAAATGTGCACTGCAAACTTAAAATTGCAATTGAAACATATTATATCTCATCTCAACTGCACTATTTGTCAGTAAAATTGTAATGAACTTTCCTTTTACTTTCAGGGTAACTGACTTTTAGTCGGCGCACAAAACAATGACAAAACAAACAAAAACATGATTATTTTTTATCTTACTGTTACAATAGTGAAAATTCTAAATTGATTTAAATACTAAACAATAGACTCGATACTCAGTACCAATTTTGATACCACAATGATAATAAAAAAGCTTGTATTTCATAAAATGGACAACATTTTATTCACAGAATGATAGCATTTTTCTTTCTGATCTTATTCTAGTTCTGATAAAACTCAAAATCATTCTAAAACTGGAGAAGGTCACTATTTGTCTTGTAATTGTAATTTTCGTTACTAGTTTTAGTGTTAATTAGTATCTGATTTTCAATACTTTTGACAACAGATACTAATCATTGCTGAAACTAGTATCGAAACTAGAAACCTACTTGAAGTATCATACAAAAATCAGACAAACAGAACTAAATTTACTTTTGACTGAACAGTAGTTTTAGACAAAGCTTGATCTATATCAGAACTAGTACAAGACACGTGGTATAAAACAGGGCTGTCACTAACAATTATTTCCGTAGTTGAATAGTCAGCGATTATTTTTTTGATTAGTTAGATTATTTCTATTGTATATTTAAGCTTTTTGAACACATTATCTGCTAAATAAAGATTGAAATATGATGCCTGAAGGCTCCTAGGTAGAGAACATCTGTGAATAAAGTGTATTATTGATGAAAATTGGCAATAATCTATTCATTTTGGACATTTTGATGTAATAATGTTCTGTCTTTGTTACAAAAAAAAGACCTCTTGCCGTTTGGTTTGTCTGTATTATGCCTTGTGCATGAATTGTGCTCTACAAATAAACTTGCCTTTCCTTAAGTCCACATAACGATTACGCTTATACATTTTTAAAGTTGATTATTTTTTTATAGTCATCATTAGTCAATTCGTTGCCTGCTAGCCTGCCACACGCACAAACCGACCGGCCCACACACACAAACCGACCGGCCCTCATGCACAAACCGACCGGCCCACACGCACAAACCGACCGGCCCTCATGCACAAACCGACCGGCCCACACACACAAACCGACCGGCCCTCATGCACAAACCGACCGGCCCACACGCACAAACCGACCGGCCCACACACACAAACCGACCGGCCCTCATGCACAAACCGACCGGCCCACACGCACAAACCGACCGGCCCTCATGCACAAACCGACCGGCCCTCATGCACAAACCGACCGGCCCACACGCACAAACCGACCGGCCCACACACACAAACCGACCGGCCCTCATGCACAAACCGACCGGCTCACACGCACAAACCGACCGGCTCACACGCACAAACCAACCGGCCAGCACACACAAACCGACCGGCTCTCATGCACAAACCGACCGGCCCACACGCACAAACCGACCGGCCCACACGCACAAACCGACCGGCCCACACGCACAAACCGACCGGCACACACGCACAAACCGACCGGCACACACGCACAAACCGACCGGCACTCACGCACAAACCGACCGGCCCACACGCACAAACCGACCGGCCCTCATGCACAAACCGACCGGCTCACACGCACAAACCGACCGGCTCACACGCACAAACCAACCGGCCAGCGCACACAAACCGACCGGCTCTCATGCACAAACCGACCGGCCCACACGCACAAACCGACCGGCCCACACGCACAAACCGACCGGCCCTCACGCACAAACCGACCGGCCCACACGCACAAACCGACCGGCCCACACGCACAAACCGACCGGCCCTCACGCACAAACCGACCGGCCCACACGCACAAACCGACCGGCCCTCACGCACAAACCGACCGGCCCTCACGCACAAACCGACCGGCCCTCACGCACAAACCAACCGGCACAAACCGACCGGTTCACACGCACAAACAGACCGGCACAAACAGACCGGCACAAACAGACCGGCACAAACCGACCGGCCCTCACGCACAAACTGACCGGCACAAACCGACCGGCCCTCACGCACAAACTGACCGGCACAAACCGACCGGCCCTCACGCACAAACCGACCGGCCCTCACGCACAAACCGACCGGCCCTCACGCACAAACCGACCGGCCCTCACGCACAAACCGACCGGCCCTCACGCACAAACCGACCGTCCCGCACCACCAGTCCACGAGGAGCTGGACCATAAAGTGCTGCGTTTGTTCCCGTTCATTCATGAGGCGTGGATTTGAGCCGCTTTTATAACAAGCTCTATCACATGTTGTTTTCAGCTTGAGTTGTTTCAAAGTCAAAACGCTTTTTAAGTGCGGCTGCTACAGTGGAAGTGACAGCTCGGATGGCTCGCTTTGGGAGTGCTCTATAGCTGGGCTTCCGATGCTTTGTACATTTGTTCTCACCAGGAATGTGCACTGTATAAGGAACGGCATGAAGCTGTACTGAAATAGTGTTGTGAATTTTGTCTTTCTTGTATTAGGTTATGGCCCTGGATTTGAACGATGGCCCTGTTATGGTCCTGCATTCTGTTAGCTCCAAAATCTACTACTATTATACATATTATATAGAGTCCTAAATTGAGTCCTGATGTGGGCTTGGTTTGGCCCTTTTTATGATTCTAAAAACTGATTTTAATTTCTACATGATAATTTAAAATGCTCTTTTTGGGTCAAAGCCAAGACTCCCCTGAAAAATTGGACAGAATGATTCTAAATTTCAATGTCTTAAATAAAGGCCAATAAATAAATAAATTTTCAACACAAAATAATAGCAATTCCTTCAGTAAACCATGTATTTTTAAACTATAGTTCTTATAAAGCCCAAGATCCTTTAAAACTGTTATGTTAAGGCCAAAATATTTCCTGTTTATGTGATTTTTTGTTTGTGATTACTTGTTCAAATAAGTATCTAGTTTTGATATTAGCTTTAGTGTCAATAAGTATCAGCTTTTTGATACATTTGACAACTCTATGTTCTTTCACTTGTTTAGTCCTAAACTAGTCAAGATTTTGTTTTGGGTTTAGTCTTGGTTTAGTTCCAGTTTGACGTGGTGAATGCACAAGTGTGAACACACCACAGATTTGTCGGGTTTACTCCAGTTTTGGACCTGGTTTAGTCCTGGTTGATGGTTGGACCTGCTTGTGTCTTGTTTTGTCCTGCTTAATTCATGGGTGTAATCCTTGTTGAAATCTGGTCACGTTTTTTATAATTACCTTTCTATTTTGTCTTTGTCATTAAGAACTGTTTTAAAATTGTACTGTTTGAGCTACTGTAAATTCCATGGATCGATAAAGTTAGTCTAAGTCTATGGTAAACCTGACCACAGATAGTTCTGGTTTAGTCTAGCTCTGGTTTACACTTGTTTTACATCTGGTTAAGACCTGCTGTAACCCTTATTTTAACCTGGTTTAGACCAGGAAAAGTAGCCCAGCTGTCACAATAATTAACATATTGACTAATCGTTGAGGATGTAACTGTATTTTTGGGGGCCCAATATTTATCCTGTGTAGATTTTTATTTTTATTTTTTTGCTCTACAGATGAGATAAGACAATATTTTACTTGAATAAGCAACATATATAGCTTTAAAGATACTTTAAATAGATATTAATACTGCTGTTTAATCAATGTAGTTGATGTTTTTTAAACAATTTTGTACATTTAAAATGGGTTTCGGGTATTATCCAACTTCATAGTTATTGCTTCATTAGCTTAAAGTAATTTCAATCAGAGCAGTAGACGGGGGGACAAAAGAATTGTCCCCGGCCCCAGGGTCTTAATTAATTTGTATTAGAGGAGGCCCATGTGAAGCCTGGCCACCAAATTTCTGTTGACGCCCCTGGTTTAAATATTATTTATTTTTATCTGTTATCGGAACAAGCCATACAGTCTTGTGATTTTCAGGCAATTGTCGTTTAGTCTTAATCAACTAATTATGACTTGTCAACTATAAAACATAATCTTAGTCCTTTTGTTGATAATCGTAATCGTTATCTGGCCTGTAAAAACTCAAAAAAACACATACAAAAAGACCTTTTTATGACGCTCTTAAATGTCAAAAAAGAACAAAAGAATGTCCTATTTTAATTAACAATACACTTTTAAGTTGTAACTATTCTCTATCTAGACACCATATTTCTACCACGCGTCGAATAACTGAAAACATTAATGCTCAAACTACTAAAATAGTTGTTATAGTGACAGCCCAAATACTGTAAATATTCTTATCTTGTCCAAACATAATAACACATAATAAAACCGTAATCTACTTGTATCAGTATCTACATTTAAATAACAAGATTTATCCTGCTATACAGTATTTGAGATTTTTACTGCTCTTTTCCCGTCCTCTCCTCCCTCACCGTTCACGGGGAACACGAGGTCATGCCTGGACAGCCCATTGATCCGCTCCAATCGCAATAACTTGAATACAGCATCAACAACACATCCCTCCGCGTGCTGCTTTATGGATTTTCCCGCATGCAGCAGCAGTGACCCCTGACTGCATGAAAGTAAGTCTGATTGATGATTTACAGGGCCCGGGCAGAAGGTGTTTGGCGCTCGCTGTATCAGTGGACCACCCCCGGCACAAAGGTTACACAGGCACGGCACACAATGACGCCACTGTGCTTTACTTCCCTGTTTGAACTGCTCTTCTCGTATACTTTAGGGAAATTCCATGACAAATAAATGCGTTTTTTCTTGCTCGTCGTCCTTGAAAATGCACTGTATCGATTTGCCAGTATGTGTTTGAGCGACATGCAAGTTTTGTTAGGTTATGTTGCGATGGTGGAGGCTGCAACAAATTCACTCGCAACTAATCGATTATAGAAATAGTTGTCGACTTATTAAGTGATCGAGTAATCGTTCACTGGTGTATACACAGAATATAAAACATGCCAGGAACTGAAACAAGAGGTTTAATTACCCAGACAGAGCAGGAATCACTCAAAATGAAACGAAGAATATGTCAATTTTGTGTTTTTGATCAAGACACCCTTTCGTCTGTAAATATTCTCCAACAGGACATCGTCAAATGGCTTATTTCAGCTTTTTCTGGGTAAAATTGAGAAAAATCTTATATTGATGGAATTTTCACCTTCAAACAACGATTAATCGAAAGAATAATCACTCAGATTTACTATCAGTTACCAAAATAATCATTAGTTGCTGCTCCATTATTAGTTCAAAAAGGAAGAAGTGAAGAGTTAGAATGCAAAGAAAGATAACTTCAGTTTTTCTTGTTACTAAGCCGATAACACGATAACAAAATTTGTAGGGCGATATATTGCAAATTAAAATACTGCGGTGAAACGATAATACTGAAACTACTCAATGCCACCAATAACATTAACGTAAACCTTTTTCAACATGAGTTGTGATATAAAACAGAATGAAACACTAAAGAAGTTAAGTTAGCATCGTTAATGAGTCATATATGTTAATTATTCAACCGTCAAAAGCTCAAATATTAATACAAGATTTAAAAAAAAGGCTCAAATATTAATACAAGACAAAAAGAAAGTTGAATGATGGGTTAATATTGTAATTATCATGACAGATCTATTTGTTCCCAGTTATGAATAATGCTGAGTGGAGTTACATCAATGAGGGATTAAATAATATTGTGATTCTGGCAGAACTGAATGATTTGAAAAAAATGTGTAATTGCGTTTTTTTTCTGACAAAAAATGCGATAGATTAGGATTTGCGATTTGTGTTTCAATGACCGTGTTCGAAGTTCAAATTTAAACACATCCAGGCGAATTAAAAACAAACTTTGAATTATGAACTGACAAACTATGTATTTCAGAATGTGTTTGTGCAGATCTAAACTACAAGGTTATCAGATTTTACGCAGAATAAGACACAATATCACAGTTTGTAGTGAAAATTATTCCACTTCAAATATTTCAATCTTTGCCATTTGCTTCTTGCATCGATTCAAATTGCGATTTCTTTCATCTGCGATTATCTTGGAGCTCTAGATAGCAGTAAATCACATTTAGATTTTCCTGTACAAAGAGTGAACTGCAAGCATTGATGAGTTTTTATAATGACACTCTATTTCTCCAAACGTAAACTAGAATTATATACTTTATACCCCTTTTTCTGAATAATTTATAGCAGGTTATTAACAGCTGATTACAAAGCACTGGACAATATAATCTTCATTACTGTTTTATATTCACAAAATTCCAGGATTCTATAGTTTCCTAGCTTAATGATGATTGAAAATGCAAAGACAGTGCCGCTTGTGGTCGTTGATAGCACATATGCCTGCCGTGTGGGGCAAACCGCAGCTTTGTGAGTTCGAATCCCGCTCTGATCATTTGCTACATGTCATGTCCCACTCTTATCCCCATTTCACCCTGTACTGCCCTGTCAAATAAAGCCTCCGGGAAGAGAACGAGAAAGAAGAGAAAGGAAATGCAAAGAGGAATTTTCATATTGGAGTGTTCCATTTGTGTCCTGATTTATGTGATAATCCAATGTTTATTCATTAATGTTTTTTAAATATACAATTAATTAGAAGTATTATTTTTGTAGGCAAATGGGTAACAAAAAAGCTAGACCTTATTTCTCACACTATAATCCCAATTAGGCTGCGTATCCACTGCTGCAAAAAAGCTCTAGATATAATCTGCACTTAGATTTTACAATTTAGGATTTACATTTCATAATTACATTTAGGATACAAACGTAGGCTAAATAAAACAATGCGATGGGATACTTTTAAAAGTCAACCTTATGCGTAAAAGTAAGTTGAAAATGGTTTCCAGCCTAACTTACTCTATATAAAGTGCACCGCTGCGAAACGAGGACTGAATGTAAAAAGTTGTCCTGTGGCGTCTGTTCTTACCTGTCCAGGCTGCAGCGCGGATCCGGTGTCTCCTCCTCAACGTTTGCAGCTCGCTTCGTCTATCTCGTCTCAGTTGCCTCTATCCGCTGTTGGAGCGCTTTACGGCTCACCATCTCCGCGGAACATGCCGATACAGCTCGATTCTCCAAAGTCGGGTGTTATTTCCAGGGCTCGCCGTTAGATCCTGCCGTCGGTGGCTCGCTCCGTCCCTCTTCCTCTCGGTGTCTCTCGGTGCGTCCTGGCTGCTGTCTCCGCGACGCACGGACTTTCCCCGGTTCACGCAGGTGTGGCCACGCGCTGACAGCGGCGGTGGGAGGAGACGCACACGCACGCACACGCACGCACGGCAGGCACGCACGGCAGGCACGCACGGCCGCCTCAGCGCCTCGGGTCCGCGAGGAGACCGAGCACATGACGCCCGCTATGACACAGCTAATAAATAAAACAAGCACGATGATAGTAAAGGAGTTTGGACACGCGTAATGTAGCTGTAATCACAGCCGACAGGGGGCGCGCTGTGAGCCTGAGCAGCTCAAGAAGAGGGTCCATCACTGAGTGTTTTATGGAGTAATTAGAGACGAATTATGTGGCCAGGCCTTGTGTGTTACTGTTCTATTAAAGCCATTACTCAGGGGTTTTAATAAAGGTGGGTTTGGAAAACATTATTTAACCATTACAATAATTGGACTTGCTTTTTCATAATTTTTCTTTAATCTATGAAATCATAAATTTCACTAATGAAAATCAGTCAAACAAACAAAAACAAAACATCTGTCCAAACTGATTTAGGATTTTAAGGTAACAGCATCTGGAATATCTTTCGGTCTTTTTTTTATTTCTAAAAACAGAATAATCTTTGTGTTTAATAATAACAAAAAAGAAAAAAAAAAGAATAATAATAATAAGAGGTGAGTAGCTATTCGCTATGTTTTCATCGTTTAAATGTTACTTTGGAGTAGTTTTTTAAAGACTGCTTTTACTCCACAGTAATGAATTCATTATTTATTTATTTAAAAAAAAACATTTTTATTCTATTGTTTGAAAGTACCATTGATGATATTGTGCAACATTTAAGGTATTATCCATTAATTCAATCAGACAGTTATGACACTATACCACTACTGTAGTTAAGTACTGTTCTTCTTACTTGAGTACAATATTTATGACCTTTGAAAATGAGCCGATGACGTGCAGGACAGTCAAAGGCAGCACAGTGTAAAAGGTAGATGTTTAAAGGAGATCATAATGCCCTCTAGTGTTGCATTCAACATTGTGTCACAAGAAATATGTGAGTATTCGGTTAAAACAAGTTTGTCATAATTCTGCAAAATGTTTATATGAATGCAAACTAATCAAAAGATTTGCTATAAATGTATTAGATTTTTTCTTTAAGTGGAGTTACATTTTTTGGAGGCAAACCCCACTGTTCTATTTTGAGCTTTTTCTCTTGGACACAAGGATTTGTTGTTATCTAATTCAAAACCTTCGCAAAATTTTAATTTTTACGCCAATTCTCAGTTAGTTTACCCAAATACTAACATGATACATTCAAAATGTATCTAATATGACAAAATGAAACAATACATTTTAACCTATCTCAATCCATTTGTAAGATTTTCAGATTACTCAATGATGAGCAATGTTGGCCGTATTTACACATGAAATGCCTTATTTGTATGTAAAATAGATTATGAATAACTTGTAATACTTTATTTATTTAATTTTCTTATTGCATTTGCATTTATTGCATTTATGTTGTTTCAAATTGACATCTCAGTACCACTTTGTTCACCTTATTTTGCCTTAACAAAGCATGAACAAAGAGTTAATTCATACCGAACAAACAGTTCATTATGATTCAGGATTAGTAACCACTTCATTAATGTTAAGGTTAGAAATCAGGATTAGATAGTAGTTAAATAGTTACTAAGGCTCAATCATGAAGTCTTTGTTCATGCTTTATTGAGGCAGGAATTCATGTAGTTATTATAAAGTGTTTCTGACATCTCTAAATGTAAGATTATTTCCCTTTCAGTTGCGGTGTGTTGCTTTAATCAGGATGTGGTTTATTGGTCGTCTTGTTGGTCGTGAGTGACTCAAACAGGCTGACCACAGTCAACCCCCAGAGGAGCAGCAGTGACATCGCTCTCTGTTCTCTTATTGAGCAGCTGATATAATATTAATATGGAGCAAATCGATCACCACGAGGTCACGGTGCGCTCTGACCCTGTGGAAAAGGGTTGCCATGGACACGTCGACCGATGATTAGTGCACGCTTTAGCATAAACTGACACATTTACATTTAAAAACCGTTGACACTGAGTGATGTCTGCATAGTTGCACCCAATGAGCACTTATTGATGGATTTGATGGTTTCAAATTGAGACATATACTATAATAATAAACAAAGACATTAGAATTACACGCACCTATTTGTCAAAACATTGCAGTGTTGCTCAATAATAAGTACACTTTTACATAGCCTTGATCAAGCATCAATAAACAGCAGCAAAAATGTAAATCCGGCATATTAAAATTCATATTTTTTATCTAAATTTGAGTACTTTTGACTCTTTGATGTTATGCAGAATATTTCCCTAAAAAATAAAGAAAATAAAGATGCTAATGGGTTAAGTAAAATGATCTTAACTCATTGGGAGATAATTTGTCTTGAAGTAAGAAGTATTGTGTTGAAACAAGTCAGAAACAGTTTGAAATAAGTCAAATAATCTAGTTCCATCAAATAAATAGTTTGAACTAAGCTTAACTAGTCAAAACCTCTGAAATTAAGATTAATATCCAGACATTTTAATTCATCTAGAAATCATTTTTTGGCCGTGCATGAACAAAGACTTCAGTCATAATGAACAAATAGTTTAATGAGAATGATTTAAGATACTAAACCTGAATCATTCTTTATAAACTATTTGTTCATCGTGAAATCGGGTCTTATTCTTTAAGGTGTAACAACATTTGACTTATTTTACACAGTTATAGTACAGTATAAAACACTGATTTCAGTCATTTTCAACACAAAGTAACCATAATCTTTCATTTCATTGATCTTATGTTAGTTCTGAATGGATTAAAACCATTCTAAAACTACTTAGGGAAGCTCCACATTTCTACTGATGAGAACTGACCTTAAATTTTCATAATAATTTCAGAGTTTGCTCGTTTCCACAGCAAAAAATGAATTTCTAGATGAGTTCAAATATCTTTATTTCAGGATATTAATCATCATTTCAGACTATTTGACTAGTTAAGTTTAGTTAAAAAATATATTAATTTGATGGAACTAGATTATTGGACTTGTTTCAGACTGTTTCCATTTTGTTTATTCATTTTAGACAAATTATCTGCCAATGGGTTGAGATAATTTCCCTCATCACATTAAATGAAATCAAATTATTGCAGAAATGGCTTGAAAACAGTGTAATATTCTTCATCACATCAGCAATGAAATCCAATTGAGTCAAAACCATCCATATAAAAAATGATTAAGTCACATTTTAAGCAGCTAGATTGACATGCTTTGCTGAGGTGAAGTCTTATTATTACTTAAATTACCTGTCTTTAAAGGTTATAGTAAACATAATTGATTTTTTTAAGCAGTTGAAACCCAGACTCATTGGCAATTAATCTAAGCGCACATTTGTATCTAACACAAAGTCCCGTTAACCTTCTGTGCCGTCTCATTGAGTCCGTGCCGTCTTTATCCGTCTTTATCTTGACTGGAAACTGCCAGCAAACCCATAAAAATCTGTCAGGACCTTCGTCACATCTCGATCCAAAATTAGATCAAGCGCTTCATTCACAGTTAGTCAGTGCTCAGAGCGGGTGCTACCTCCGTGTGGCGTGTGCAGACAAGGAAGGCGTATTTTTAGACCAAAGCTGGAGGAAGTGATGAAGAGCTACTGAAAAAAAGGTGTAAAGTAGAGTAAAAGTACGTTCTGTTTCACGAGAATTAATGCTTTTGGTTTTGGTTAAAGTTGTTGCTTCCAATATTTCAACGCTCTTCAACTTTATCAACCACATTTACGAGACTCGTGACGGTGCTTTTTGACTTATCGTGCTGACGCCAATACAATTATTTTATTGATAATTGATTTCTGCATGAATTGTTAGTGGTGCTTGTTCCTGTGAGCAAGAACACAGTGTGCTTTATCAGACAATTAAAGTTTGACTTGCTCTTCTCTGTCACTGTTTAAGAGCTTTTTTTTTTATTGCTTGTTATTGCTTTTCCTAAATTCTTCAACGTTAAGACAGTAAGATGTTGAAAAAACTGTGATTTTTCTGATAAGATCGTCAATTGAGCTTGTAAATTTAAATTAAAGATTCAGTTCACTTTGGAAATGTTTTCTTCTTTTTTTCAGATTCATAAAAGGTTTATTCATTTAAGTTTTTACTTTTTAAGAAAATAGATATTATTATTATTATTATTTATAGATTTTTTTACAAATTTTAAAATATAAATGTACAAAACACAGAACAAGGAACACAACTAGAGAGTGAAATACAAAAAACAAGTGGCACAGAACAACAAATGACACAAATCACAGCACAAAATGTCAGTCCAATTTAGTCCATATTCAATTAAATATGTCAATTTTCAAATTCACAGTGAACTTTATAAACTAGTCCATAAAAAATAACTGAGAGAAGAGTGAATTATAAACTTCTAAACTACAAAAATACTACATTTGCGTTGCCAAAGATCTACATTTCACGAAGTAAAATGAATAAGCGCCTCTTTTTTTTTTTTTGCTAGAAATAAAGTTTATTCAAATCTACTACTATTCTATCAAAGCAATATTTGATAAAGTCATTTTGAAATAACCACAATAGAGTCAGCTATGTTTTGTGTTTGTTTCCGCTGTCCTCACGTTGCAAACCCCATAAAAAATACAGTGAAGCCGAGACAGTAATATACCAAATGTTATTTTCCTCAGCGCCTCCTCGTTCCTCTCTCCATCTGTACAGCACCTTCACCAGGGAGAGACGAGAAACTCTGCAATCTGCTGATATCTGCTGTTATTACAGTCTGCAGCGCCGGCAGAACACATATGTCTGCTCTTTACAGATCTTTGAAGAGCTGACGGGTTCTTCTCATCCAGACACTTTCATTGCATTGTTGACAGTGTGTTAACTTGTGTATAAATAAAGCTAAATCCAAACAATGTCTTAAAATTAATTAAATATGTATGCGGAAAACTGTCTTGATGCTTTATAAACCTTTTGGAGCTTTTTGTGAGTCCAAATAAAGACACATAAAAAGGTAATCCCAAGTGAATCTGAAGTAATTTATGTTTAAAAATAGATAACATTATGAAGGGAGATAACTTATTAATACATTATTTTATTATTACTTACAATAGTACCAATTTCAATCCCGTTTATGTGATTTATTTGATCTCAGTTCGTACTAATCACTACGTCCAAAGCCAATAAATGCTATTTGTCAATATCAATAAATGAAATGAAAATAATGCTGTTTATAAGTGTCAAAAATCAATGTTTATTAATGTCAAGCAATGTCTGTTAATAGCAAAAAGTGATCTTTGTTTGCTGTTAAAGTGTTGTGTTTAATGTTATGTAAGTGTCGTCTCATAAATGCTCATAAATGTAATTTACACCGACTCATTTATACTGACATAAGGAGGAAATAAGGTGATATTTCTGCACTTTTGAGATTAAATCGGACAGACATTTCACATTTGTCAGATAATTATATTTCAGCTGTACCTGTACAGACCTGTGTGACATTTTCTGGATGGATACTCAAGTAAGAGTAAAAAAGTATTTGGGTAAACTATTACTTAAGTAAGTGATTCAGTGTGGAATCTGGGAGTGATTGTGGACTGTTCAAACTCATCATCAAATCATCTGTCATAAAGTCCAGCTTCTTCCAATTGAGGCTCCTGGCAAAAATAAAGCCTTATCTTCCACTGGCGGATTTTGAAAAAGCAATTCACGCATTTGTAACAACGCGCCTGGATTATTGTAATTCTTTGTATGTGGTGTTGGACCAGGGCTCCCTGCAGCGTCTACAGAACGTCCAGAAAGAGACGAGAGCACATCACTGTTCTGTGCCTGCACTGGCCCCCGTCACATTTCGGGAGAAATTCAAATGTTATTGATTGTTTCTAAATGTTTGCACTTTATGGGTCCACCTTATCTGAGAGAGTTACTGCAGCCTCATGTTCCAGCAGAGCTTGAGGTCAGCTGACAGCTCCTGCTGCTGAGCCCAAAGCCAGGCTTAAGAGGTGACAGCCTTTTCTGTGGCAGCGCCCAAACTGTGGGACAGTCTCCCTCTGCCCGTCACATCTCCTGAGTCTCTTACTCAGTCTAAGTCGCGACTAAAAATCCACCTCTTTTCCCTGGCATATAATATTACAAGGCAGACAGGTTATCTCAGTATTTTATATTTTATTATCTTGTGCTTTTCCTATAATGTTTTTGTGTTTTGTAATGTACTGTATTGTATTTTTAATTTATCTTTATGTGAAGCGTTTGCTCAGCTGAAGTTGTTTTCAAAATCAGAATCAGAATCAGAATTGGTTTATTGCTTCTGATGTGCTTCTGATGTGCTGATGTGCTAAATGAATAAACTTCAATTGAATTGAGCTAAGCAAGTAACTGTCTGGACATAAACTCTGATTTATAATTTGAACTTAATGTAATTGGAAAGACAAAACATGAAGTAAAGCTCATTTTATTGGTATTTTCAAAGGATAGATGCAAAAGGAGAAAAACTAAATCATATCTGAAGAAGCAGTGCAAGAAACACAAATGAAATCATTTCATATGGTCAACATAAAGCTTTTGTCACGTGTAGATTTACTCACAGAGAAAACATGAACCAACACTTTTACTCACATAAGAGTACAGTTACTTCAATAAAAATATCAGGAGCAAAAGTATTGGGTCTGAAAGTTACACCAAGAAGTATAATTTCTGGAAAAAGTTACTCAAGTAAATGTAACTGAATAATAATTATAACTGCAGTACCACCCACCTCTGCCTATAGGACTTTTACATGGATTCCAACCAAACCTTTTTTAACTTTATTAAGTCCTACATTTTTAGTGAAATCAGCTTTGACTTTGAAAAAGATGTCAAAAGCCTCTACCCTCTACCGTCTGTGAGTTTAAATCTCCGAACAGTAGCTTTACTCCTCCTTATATTTACCCACATAAGGGATTTTAAATCAGATTTTCCTCTGAGCAGAGCTTGTTCCCGCTTAAAATTACAGTGAATCAGAGACCAAAACTACAGAGTCTCAGCTTCACAAAGAGCCCATCAATTGTTAATACTTCAAAGAGTTGACTTCAGTTTGAAATGGGAGAAATTCCAGTCAGGGTTTTAGGGAAAATCAGCTGCAGTGATAAGGCAAGTTGTCACACATTTCTGTTGGATTGACATAATATCGACTGAATATTCTTATTGAGATACTAAAAAGTAGATCATGATGTTCATTTTTATCAATATCTTGTGTTTCTTCCCAGCATCATTTCATATTCACTACAGCATTCTTCAGCATCTATTTAGAGTGAACCTGAAAACATCCCATTCAGTGTCCAGGGACCAGAGACCGATCCAGACCCTGATCCTGGATCCATACAGACCAGTCTCTCATTTCCATTTAAATGACATAAAGTCCACATTGGCCGGATGATACAAGCCATCACCAATAAAATAGTGAGAGAAAGTTTTCCGGCCAAAATCAAGGCGCCGCGATCAATAATAATTTGTTTTTACTTGGTAATGATGTGCTGATGTTTGCCAAAATGGATTAGTCTTTTTCATTTGTAAGTTTAAACGTTCTGAAGAGGTGAATATGATGTATGCGCTTGAAAAATAAATGGGAAAAATATTATGCAGCCTTTGTCGTAGCAGCAGTTTGTGACATTTTACTATTTAGGAGGAACAAATAAAATTGTGCCAGTAGAATTGACAAAAACTTTTAGAGAAAACAGGCCACAAGGTTATGATGGTAATACATTGTCAATAAAGTTTAACAAAACAAAACAAAAGCAGCATATTTAACACGACAGTCCAATTATGATGCAAAATATAGTTATAATAGTTACTTTGTTGAATGCTACAAACTATGTGAATTAAATAAAATAAAAAACTAATAATAATAGTTACTTTCTTCTTACTGTGGGGTTTTCATAATAGTTTCATAATAAATACTTCTTACTGTGAGGTTTCATAATAACTTAACTTAACTTAACAGTATTGATTAGTATCTGGTTATTGAAATTTTGGACCAAACTAAAATACAATCTACCAAACTTACAAATCTCGTTTGTCATATTTTGCTGTGCATTGAAAGTGGAGAACGAGAAGACAGGATTGAACAGTTCAACCAGATGAAACGAATGAGTGAGAGACAATAGTAATCAGCGAGAACAGACTGGGAAAATACACTGTTGGAAGCGAGGCTGGCATTATGTGCCATCAGCCCCAGCCACCAACACTCACACACCACATCATACAGACCAGAGGGCGGCAGGCATATGTTTATCTTCTTAAGTCTTGAGATTCTCCACAATATAGTTCTGATGGAGTATTAGCACCTACTTTTCTCAGTGGAAATGTTGCTTTGCCTAGAATGTTCCACAGTATGGCATTCGTCAATTACATGTGTTTTATTGCTCAGAAATACCTTTAAAAACATTCATTCTTACTGTGAGTGGGCACGCCTCTCCACAGATCTGACCCGTAACATGACCTTGTGTCCACGGGGATAGATACATTTATTGCCACAGTGTTGGACATTATAAGCAATGCATAACTGCTTAAAACACACACACACACACGCACACACATATACACGCACACACACACAAATGCACTTTTAATTCCCCAAACAATCCTTCTTTACATTTTTTTTACCATTCTTTGACTGACATTTGCTCACAGTTCTTTACTACAGATGATGTTTTCATATGCGTGCTTCCGGGCACGTCCTAACTCTGCATGATCAAAGAAACCACAATTGAAATGTTATCGCTGTTGTTCAAATGGATTATAATTAGACTCTGCCACTAACCAATCTGACAACAACAGAGCATGTGGAGAGCAGCTGCCTCACTCCCAGCAAATCTTTATTCATTTCAACGTGATCAGATCGACAAACACTCCTCTTATAAATGTTTACACTGTCTAATTTTAAAGTCAACTTCCACTTTGACATTTGCACAGAGTTACATTGCGGCGGCAGTGATGTAAATTTCAATGCTTCCAGTCGGTGACAGAAAAGTCCCAGTGAGATACGGGTTTGCTCTTTAGAATGAGTAAATGCCACACTGTTTCATGGGTCAGTTACAAGAGAGAGAGCAGAGATTTGCAAAGGAGGTGATGATAATAAAACATGTATGGGAGAGATTGTACACATGAGCATGGAAAATAGATGGCCAGTGTCCACTCTAAGCCAACAATGAACCGGGTTTGAATCATGTTTTGTTTTCTGTTCCAGCCACTGCAGTTGAGGCAGAGACGGGCATAAGGTGGAAATCCAAACCTGACGAAGGTTGGTGAAGTGATCCTTGATGAAAAGATGGTACAACTAAATGTAAACTATAGTTAAGTTGGTGCAGGGTGTGACCATACTATTCGTCCCGGAAATACGATTCGTCCGGAAGTCCAATAGCAAGCATGCGCAGTACGAAATAAAGTATAAAATATTTTTTTACGGTGGTGTTCTTTTTATATTATGTAAAGTTCCAATCTTTGTATTTATTCTATACAAGGAAATACCGTTTTTATATTTATTTATCACTTTTGAAGTGTTAAACGCGAGCGTTAAGCTACGCAGTTGTGTGGTGACGCATTCAAGGAAATGGAAAGATATACGAATATAAAAACTGACTTTGATTGTTCAGATTTGTTTAGATACTTTAAGGAAAAATATTAGAAAAATGTATTAAGATAAGGACCACGTTTTTCTGCTCTATTTATATGGAATAAGATTTATATAACGACCTGTAATGAAAAGCTGCAGCTCTGAGCATCGATGACGTCAAAGTCAGAGGGAGATTTACATTTGAATCGCCTCTGATTTTGTTTCGCACAGGTCGTTATATAAATGTTATTCCATATAAATAGAGCAGAAAAACGTGGTCCTTATCTTAATACATTTTTCTTTAAAGTATCTAAACAAATCTGAACAATCAAAATATTTTTTTATATTCGTATATCTTTCCATTTCCTTGAATGCGTCACCACACAACTGCGTAGCGAACACCTGCGGTTTAATGCTTCAAAAGTGATAAATAAATATAAAAACGGTATTTCCTTGTATAGAATAAATACAAAGATTGGAACTTTACATAATATAAAAAGAACACCACCGTAAAAAAATATTTTATACTTTATTTCGTACTGCGCATGCTTGCAATTGGACTTCCGGACGAATCGTATTTCCGGGACGAATAGTGTGGTCACACAGAGCATAGAACTTTAATAATATCTGGTATCTGGATGAACTCAAAATGGCCCCCCTTTGGCGTGTGCTCATTGGTGCATGAAGCCAAAAAAAGTTAGCCTAACCCTAACCCTAACCCTAACCCTTTACTTCCTGAACAGGGGCTAGCGCCTCCCATCGTGTGATGACAACCTCCCATGATGCTTTGAATGACGGGAGCGACCACGCAGGCCTTAGGTTTTGGTGTAAACCATAGACTGTAGATCAGTGGACTAAGGGATTGTGACGTCACCCATAGCGTTTGCCTCCAGCCAAATGAAGCCCATCGCGGCTAGCAGTTATAGCGGCTAAAGCGGAGCCAGACTCCATATTTGGAAATCCGAGTGCGTATCGTGGCAACCACACGGACTAATCAGGAGCGCGGTTGCTAACGGTATCCGCCCCTCGGTGAGAGGAGACGGCGGCAACGTGCGGCGCTAGCTGTCAATCAAACCTGTTGCTAACACGGCGCGGCCCACGGAAAAGGAAGCACCTGATTGGTCAGTTATTATTGCTAATAACTTGATTTATGAACAACCTAACGAAAAAAAAACACCCGATTCATGTAGAGTGTGTCAAAACAGATGTTTTAGTTCCAAGATGGTGAGCTTAGCAGAAACAGTTACAGAGTAAAGGGCACCAGTGTCCCAATAGAAAGTGAATGGCAGCTCGGCTTTATGGAGCCAGGAGCGCCTCCATAGCTGCTTCCTATTTGGAACGCGGCGGCTAGCATGCTAACATGGTCCACTGATATCTACAGTCTATGGTGTAAACGTTAGCTTGTGTGATTGTAATTGTGTTCTTCATATTAGATCAAATGTGAAAATGTCTGGAAAAGGCTTGGCCCAAGAGGCTGCAATACCTCGCACAGCCACATTTGGCAGTAGTGATGGTTTTATGTTTTGTTGATGCACTAGTTGCTCAGGACACCCCAAAATTGAAAATTAGTCAATTACATCCACATTTTTGAATCTGTTAACTCAACCTGGACATTTTGTCTAGGCACACCTGGCAAAACCACAAGGCACGCTAGTGTTCCCCGGCACACTGGTTGAAAATCAAGGCACTGATAACCCAAAGGAAATTCACATGACATGAATTTTGTGAGGGAGTGACCCGTTGTAGAAAAAAGTTTCAATTGAGAGAGGTTTTTGAAAATCAAGACATTCCATTTGAAAGTCATTTTCAATCTGAGGAGCTGGTCTGAGAAGCTAGATTTTACACTGCACTGAGTTGAATTGGCTAATTTCATGGAAACTTTCTCTACGACATTGTTGGTGATGTTTTATTCTTGGGCAAAACACCCTTTCTGCGTGTCTAAGAACTAGTGGTTGGTGGTACTAAATGGGGACATATTACTTGCCAGTAAAGTCCGAAATGATATTGCTCTTTATTTTAACACAGGTTAATATCAGTTTGTATTCTCTGTGAGTTCAGATTAGCATGACTGACAAGTGATCAAGGACATTTATCAAAACAAACATGGTGCTTGTGAGGAAAAAAGACTAATCACAGGGGACTGAAAAACACAATTGTGCAAAATCAATGAGCAAAAAGCACAAAACTCTTGAATCTGAAGTGAGAGAAGTTTGATTTTGTTCCAAATAGTAGACGACCAATGAACTTGATCGTTTCACATGTGTCACTGAAATAAACACATCTGATTGTACGATACATTTTGAGTTTGATGGAGGAAAGTGGTGACCAGACTCTCTCTTTGTAAAGAATTAAAGAAGTGTGTATTCTGAGTCCCAGGCAAACATATCATGCATAACTGGCTTTCAAGAGCATTTAACCATATTTTTATTGTTTTCTATTCTCCTTTACCCAGCAGAACAGTATTTAGAGTGATTCAAGCATGTTTGAGTAATCTATATTATCCAATGCCTTTTCTCTCCCATTTTCATTCATCCACAAAACGCCCAGTGCTCTTTACTTAATTGATTCTCTGATTTTGAAAATGTTCTTAGTTTGTGATACACATACAATTCAGCAGCGTACTGTAATCATCTTGGAATTAATGTGAAAAAAGAAATCCATTGATACCATGAAATAGCTCTCCACAGTCCTTCATTATCGGTACTTTGTTGCGATGACATTTACGTCGACGTACCGTAAAGGATCAGGCAGAAATAAACTCCGCAGTTTTCAACCTGGAAGTCCTTGGTCTTGTTTCTTTCTTTTGTGATGGCTGCAAATACGTCCAAAACAATGTTCCACGGGCGTCATATGTACAACACACAAAGCATAAAATGTCTTTGATGAACAGCTGTCAAGTAAGAAAAAAACTGTGTACCTGCTCCACCCTTTTCACAGCTTGGAAAGTTCTTTTATTGAGCCCTGTTTTTGGGGACCTGACTTGGACAAAAGCTGGTGATGAATGACCAAAGTTGTGGGACAATATTAATGAGCTGTATCGAGCACGCAGTCTGCACAACACTGTCGAATTGCTTAAGGAGCCTGATTAAATGGACTTCTTGATGCCAGAATCAATTTCACCCTTTTCTTTGCTTTTTCCTCCACTTCTTTAGTCAAAAAGACTTTACGTTTCTGAGCACATTTGGACACTTGGCGGCAACATCTTTTAACCTAAAGGGGATCCACATTTTCTGAGCTAAAATTGATCATTATAGAGTCGCATGGTGCATTTACGACCTTGGACAGCACCTTGCCTGTAGTGATATATCGGCTCCGTGGCTCATTGAACAGAGGGAGAAGTTTATGGAGAATTTTGAGAAGCAGGCGCAAATGTGATTGATGATCATTTCACGAGATAAATATAGTTCTAGACCAGGCAATTTTTCAGAAAGATTACGTCCAAGGTAGCTTCATGTGCGCTTCATTGTGTGACCAGGGAACATTGTGAAGATGTCATAATGGCAATACTTGAAGCCTCAGGTGTTGGATTTAGAATTTGATGTCAGTGTAGTGTCTTAACTGTGTCTGGTCTCCTGTAGAGATTGGACATTTTTAGCTTCATCATTGTATCATCATTCAAACACATGTAAAAGTGAAAGTGGAACAGTCGATTTTCTGTTATTCTTATTCTTATTAAACAAACAAACACAGAATACAACCAGAGAGCAAAAACAAAACACAAAATCACAGCACACTCAAACAAAGAAAAAGCCATAATAGTGTTGTAGCCTTACATTTTTGTTAGATTTAAGTCTATTTTATATATATATTGCTTATTTATTCAGTTTTAAATTCTTTTATACAGCACAGAAAAGAACACAGAGCATGATGCAGAAAAAGAGCAAGGAAATCAAGGGAAACAAAAAGGCATCCAAAACATGAATGTCTCATTTAGTCCAAAGTTTTCCATTTTCAAATTAAGTCAGAATGTAATTTTTTTCCCATTTGTCGTGTGTCAATTATAATTTCAGTCCAGTCGTCGTTGGATCAGTTTGTGTCCGGCATTTCTTTGTGATGGCCTTTTTCCCCGCAGCCAAAAGTAAGCTCCAAAGACATCCATTCATAGAGTCCAGGGCAGGAGTTTTAAGGCCCAAACACATAGTTTTGAAATCAAGTGGGATGGCAATGTCAAAAACTGTCTGGAAGACTGATTTCACTCCAATATTTCTGAGTAACAGGACACTCCCTAAACACATGGTAATGGTGGGCCACCTGGTAATCACAGTTTCACCAGCAGTAGCCAGTGAATAATCTTTTACAATATTCGGTCGATGTGTTCACAATGCATCAAGAATGTTCTTAAAATCTGGTTGTAAATGTCCTGGCTGAGTTTCAAATACCATACAAAACATGAATGGATCATAAATTAACCACAAAAGGACAGAAATATCACTTTATATCCTGGAGGACTGTTTAGGTCATTAACAATTGTTTTAATTATTGACAATGCACGCAGTATTCAAATTTTGCATATCTCGAAAACAACAACTATATTTCTCATGCATAGTTTCACACAGCCTCTTCTGAGCCAATCCTGTGGCCGACAGTTCTACACAGACAGACAGTGTTTCTCCATCAATTGAAACAAGATTTTTTTTTTGTTTACGCTATCATCTTTTGTCCACTGAGGGTGAATTCAAAAGCTCTTCATTAGCGCCACATCTGGTCCTGCCGCCTGCCCTCATCCACTCATAATTAACCAAAGGATGTATTGTCTCAATTGAGTTAATCTTCATTTACACTTTGCACATGGGCCCAGGCAATTTCTCATGGAACTAACAGCGAGGGCATAGTTATTTTTATTCTTTTGGAGATGTACTTTAAATATGCTTTTCTGATGGGAGATGTCAGTGCACTGGAATGGTATAACACTTTTTATCTGGCATTTACCCACAAAAATTGTCGAAACAGTGGGGCGGGCGAGAGGGGGACATAACGACAACAGGGAGGTCGCACAGGAAGAGGCGTGCGCGAGGTGTGGTCCTGCTGACAAACTTAAGATAACTAAACTTATCTTCATTTAAATAACATTTGAGAGAATGTTTAGCAGGCCAGTATAATCACATGATAATGCCTGTTTGAGTTTTCAGTGAGAGAAAGAGAGACGGTAAAGTCCAATGAGGTTAATTTGGTCTTCTGATCATTTTTCTGTCTTGCAATAAAACAATCAAAAAGAAACATCAGACAAATGTGAAGGCAGAACATGCAGGAACAACTCTAATCGGCCATTTCTGTTTAGTGTAAAAGAGAGAACCACATTATGGACTCGGATGAAGAAAAATAACAAATATTGTTGCTGCAATAATGTGACGGGTTATATGGAAACATGCCCATTGGGCCGTAAACTGGGATGAGGGGTCTTTTTACTCTCTCACACCTGGGTTATTGTCCTGAAGAAGTTGGACTGCAGATGGCGCAGTCATTCTCGCCATCAACTGGTGAAGACAGCGGTGAAGACAACCTTTGTAAATCAGCTGAAAAGACACATCACAGCAACTTCACATGACACTCTGAAGATGATTGCGAGTGAGAAGTCGAAACTGTCAAGTATGATTAACAAACTCTGGTCGGAAATCATGTTCACGCCTTAAAATTAATAAAATAATGTGAAAAACGCTACTTTCCAAACTAATGACGCCACTTTTATAAAATATGCACGCTAAAACTTCTCTCTCAGTTCCAGAGAAGAATGCATAAAGCCTGCACAAAAGCTGCAAGCAGCAGCAGCAGCAGCAGACTGGAGTAGAGGAAAGTTGTTCTGATGCATGATGGGAAAGAGAAAGCCTATTTCCTCCACGGTAATCAGCGAGATAGGAGGAACCGAGACAGATGAGGCCACAATGAGTCCATGGAAGAGGTAATTATTTCACAACAACACAAAGAACTGACAATGGCGACTAAATATGGAGCCCAAAAACGCACATTTTGCTTAAAATAAACTCATTCCATAAATGTAAAATTATAAATAAAATGCATACATGGCATTGTGTTTCGTTATATTCAAGTGTGATTAAATGCAAATTTACATTTCAGCAACTGAGCCTCCTCAAGCTAAAACACTTTCAAAAAGGGTCTGTTTTTAATGGGATTTTATTATTTTTAGGCCCGAGCGCCACAAGCTGGCGAGGCTATTACAGTGCGTGCGGCTGCAAGCACGGCTTCCGCACGGCTTGACGATCAGCGAAAGCGCTCGCCCGCTCAAACACTCACTAACGCATTCCCCAACTCATGCACGTTCGTGCATACCAATTAGTAGTGGGAAAATTGAACATTATCGTTGTAAGCGGGCGAAGCCCGTGCGTAAAGTCTTGCAAGTGCGCTCGCCAGCGCTTTGCGTGGGGATGACGGCCGCTGGCGTTGTCATCCCCACGCAAACTTGCCGATATCTGAGTCGCCCAGTAATGTCGTTCCCCAACTCATGCCGCGTTCGTGCATATAACAATGTAATGTAAAAATTGAACATTACTATTGTAAATAGGGCCAATAACAGAAAGTGGGCGGAGCCCACTGAAAAATCTCCAAAGTGTCTGCCGGTGACCAGGGACCCATACCAAAACGTAGGAAAGCGCGTGCGCTTTCCGAAAATGTATAGTTTGTGAAATTAAAAAAAAGGGAAACATTGTTTTCGCATCGGAATATTATTCTTCTTCTTTCTTCTTCTTCTTCTTCTTGGGACCAACCCCCCTATTTTTCACCCAGTGAACATTGACGAAGTCTCAGGAAAATTTGCACACCTCTAAAAATCGTGCCTCTCTACATTCTGGCTATTTCCGATTTCAGAAATTCAAAAATATGGCGCATCAGCGCCCCCAAGTGTACAAAAAATGCATTACGGGATAGGAAAGTGCTGAAAATTTTTTTTATCGTAGAATCATGACATTTGGCAGAGAGGTAGATAGTGCCAAGAGAAGCAAAAAATATTATTACGGCTTAACGCTCGCCCAAATATTCAATTGTCGGCCATATTGGTTGAAAATTCGCTAAACCTGACTCAGCGTTTTTTTTAAACTTCGTACTTTTACGAACTCCTCCCAGGGCGTTTAACCGAACAAGCTGAAATTTGGTGAAAATGAAGTTGAGGAGTGTGGCATCAAAAGTTATCCAAATCATGAACCTAACTTTTATGGTCTCTGTGCGGCGAAGCCACAAAATTTGGCCAGAATTCCTGAAATTTTCAAATTTTAAATTTTGCTCCCATTAGCACATATAAAGTCCGAATTGCATCAAATTTGAATCAGTTGTTAAACTCACTGTCTGAAACCTATTAGAGGTGAAAAAATTAAATTTGGCGCATTAGCGCCCCCTACAGATCAAAGCAAACTTTTATATGGGGAGCAAAAAATTTAATTTTTTAGAATTTTTTGAAATTTTGCACAAAATTCCATTATGGCCTACCGATCAAAAAAGCCAATGAGACCCATGTCATATTTTATGCAAACCGCCACAATGACCAAAACACCCCATGTTATTCCTATGGGAAAATCGACAAATGTCTCAAATTTGCATATTTTTTTCCTATGCATTTTAACGAACTCCTCCTTGGGCGTAAGCCCGACCAACCTGAAATTTGGTGGACATCCTCCTGAGGAGTGGGGCACTAAAAGTTATCCAAATTGTTGGGATAAGTATTACGGTCTCCGTGTGGCGAAGCCCCAAATTTCGGGAACATTTTTGAATACACAGAAAAAGCCCATGTTATTCCTATGGGAAAAACTCAAAATTGCTCAAATTAAACTTTGTACTTTAACGCACTCCTCCTCGGGCGTAAGCCCGACCAACCTGAAACTTGGTGATAATCATCCTGAGGAGTGGGACATCAAAAGTTATCCACATTTTTTGGATAGGTATTATGGTCTCCGTGCGGCGAAGCCGCAAATATTGCCCAAACTTGTACAAATGACGGAAAAATCCCATGTTATTCCAATGGGGAAAATGCAAAATCACTCCAATGAAACTTTGTACTTTAACGAACTTCTCCATCCTAAAATGTGGTGAAAATGATCCTGAGGAGTAGGCCATCTAATGTTATCCAGGATTTTAGCACAAGTATTACAGTCTTTGTGCGGCGCAGCCGCAAACTTTGACCAATTTTTACACACTTTCAGTGAAATATGAGAAGTAGGTGGCGCGGAGCGCTAGCGACCGACAGCAGGTATTTTATGAGGAGGGAAATTGGGGGCGTAAAGCGCCCTCTGGCGATCTTGAGGCGCGGCGTGGCGAGGGCCGATCATTGCCGCTTGCGGCTATATTTTTGTTTGTTTTTTTGTTCTAATGAATAAAATAAATTCTGTGTTGCTGAGAAAAAGTGCGCAAACAAAAAACAGAAATCATTGTCGTTAAAACAGGAAGATGAATGTAATACGCTGCCGTAAAATCTGAGGAACTACTTCTACTCTACTCTAGATGAACTGTTCGTCATCTGCCTGGAGGAACTCTCCCTCATTAGATGAGCCACCTTCCTTTCTCTTGGGTGGTTCTGGTCCAAGTGGATGTGTCAGTCCTGGACCACCTGCAGTCTGTCCGTCTGTGGGAGTAGGATCTCTCCTTCACTGTGGTTCTCCCCAAGGTCTCTTCTTTTTCCACAGGATTTTTTGTAGTTTTTCTTGCTGAGAAGGAAGTTCAAGGACAGGGGATGCTCGGGGACATTTATCCACTTGATAAATTCTATTGAACATTGTTTATTTGAACTGCTTTCTACCTTTGGCCCACCGAGGCAACTGTTGTTGTGATATTGGGCATTACAAAAATAAATTGAATTGATCTAAATTGAAAAATGCACTTTTCTCACTTTTATTTAGTTAATTTTTCTCATGCATTATAGTGAAAGTGCACCACAGATAAATAGATAAAGCAGGAAGTAATAAAAAGTGGTTTCTATCTTTATAAATTGCACCTTGCTGCTTTCTGTTGATAATTAATTTAGCAAATCAGACATGGACTTTTGCTAATTTTGCACAGTTTGTTTCAATAATCAGATACACTATGTAACTTTTCTGGTTCAAGGTACACCAACTGCTTGTCTCCATGTTATTGTTCTGCCTAAATATGCCACATTATAGCATTAAACTTATCTATGGGCACAAACAGGCAATGCCACCAGGTCAGATTCAGTAAAAATAGCTTGTTTCCAATACACCTGTAACTGAATAAAAGCAAGATAGATACATTTAATCTCATACTGTGAAATGTTCTGGGGACAGCAATAAAACTCCACCAGAAAAAGTTACACAGTGCACCTTAAAAGAAACCGAGATTGGTTCAGAAGGACAAAAAAGCACAATAGCCACCTTTAAACCACTCTTTAGACTGCGTAAACAAGGATTGATTCCAGTAAGTATACAGAGGGAGAGTTGGGCGCGCACAGAAGGCCTAGTCTGGACAGATGGACTAACTGGCTGTCTGGCAGGAAGTGAAAGGCCGAACGCCGCTGTGATTGGCTGTAATTATGATCTACTGCAGCGCCTATCTGAGAACCGCTGACTCAAGCCGAATGCATGTGTGAAAAGAACGCCAGACTTTTGGGGAGAATAAAGAACAAGAACAAGTATTGACTGGATACTTTGGGTAAAGGTGGGTGCACTCCACACGGTGAAATGGAAACTCGAAAGTCTGATGAGCTGTAAAGAGACAAAGAGGCAAAAGATGGTGTATATAATGGAAAAGTAAACAAAAAAGTTATGTGTACTTAACTTATTATAGTCATAGGGCAGGAGAATTCTAAACAGTTAATCGGCAATTTTTTCTTCGTGTGTGCGGATTTCAATGTAGCAAAATGTATTTCCATGACAAGAGTAAATAAAAAAAAGCCCACAACGTCAACCTCTTATAATGCATTTTCTCTGTCAAGCAATTGTAAAGATATGAGTCTGTCTCAGTTTGGCAAGGAAAATGTCATTTGTCAATATTTCTAACCTTTTTACAACAAAAAACTGCCTATTTTCGGATAATTACACAAAAACATACATTAATTGTGACTGGTATTGTTTCTTTATTGTTGTTTCTAGAAATCCTTGACTATCTTAAGGTAAAGAAGAAGAAAAATTTTAAAAAGAAAGCTGATTGAGAGGAGTGGATTGCAAGTTGTAAACAAAGCAGTTCTCGTTCTCGCTGACGTTCGTGTGGTAAGGTCGGTTCGGAGCTTGGACTGACTCCTGGTCTCCATCAGCACATCTGCAGACAAATGTGTTGTTTGACCTTGAACACAACAAGCAGCCCACAATATCTGCAACTCAATCTTCAAACATGCATGGTGAGCACATTTTTGCTGACAAGGCAATAGAGTAATACGAAAAAGGTTGAAGGATGAAGATGTAATTTGCAGTTTTACCACCAGGTGTCTCTACAGCATGAGACGTTTTCCATGTGTTCTGCAAATAAAAAAATGAACAAAATGAACAAAATGAATCAGGAATATTATTTTGTGGTCAGAAGAAGAGATGCTGAGAAGAAGAGAGACTGAAGAGAGAAAAAGACACATACTGGAGGTCACTGCTTTAAACCTCACCACTGTTTCTGACTCCTGCTCCTCCAATTTAAAAACATTCAAAAAATGAATGTTAACAATAAATGCACTGCCTGTTCAACTAAGCAAGTAGGTACAAGCCCCCTTTTGGATAATGGTTCCATGGATGATTGTCTTTCAACTGCAACACGGTACTGATGCAGCAAGTGGTTTCTCTTCTTTCTGTAATAAGGATCATGTGGAAAGACAAATCCTGTGGTTGTGGAAAAGATGTTTCAGAAAATCATTGGCATAAAGCAGAGAAAACACCTAAGGAGATGCACAACTACAGATCTGAACCCCATTGCAGTTC